>CABFOQ010024657.1:0-14931 GCA_900660455.1 Gephyroberyx darwinii
CAGGGCCAGAGGATACAATATACTTTAACCATAGTGGTGTATCAATAAAACTGCAAATTCCCACCCCGTTTCTTAAACCAGACCCCATGAAAGGTGGATTCAATGGTTTCCCTGATAATATATCATCCTATCCAGGAAAAACTGAGGCCTACTTCTACATTTGAAGAGAGAACGGATGCTCCTCTCTCACCAATTTTAACAGCTCAGATACCTGGCACAGTAGGGTAAGGGATTTCCATTATCATTACCTTACATATCAGACACAAAGCACAGGATGAGAATGGAAAGATTCCCTGTTCAAAATGGTGATGGAAAGCAATCAGGTTTGGGTAACCTTTCCACCACATACTAAGACCCATTTGTACTTACAAAATGGAGTATCCAGATCAGTGCTAGTTCAGTACATGTTCCCTTTAACAAAACGCAGCTACTATCACTGAAACTGATGGGTCTCCTATATGCACCAGGCACTTCATGTAGATCTGAATGAGCTAGAGTGAGCAATATGGCACAGTGTTAGCCCATCACATGGAAAGGTGGTGCTAGCCTACTACCATAATACTAGCTCTTCGACTGCTTTCAGGTCTACACATAGGGCCTATAGTAGTTTTTAAAATGGGAAGCTAGACTCCTTGATGCTGGCCTGTTGGAGACAGTCAATAATTCTAAAGAAGACACACAAACTTACATTGTATACCCTTAGTACACTTTGGATGCTTTGTACAATAGTGCTGAACTTAAGACCTGCTTTTGTCATGCTTGATCTGAATATATATATAGAAATGTGTAATATACTGTATATTACAGTACATGTACTATATGTATGTGTGTGTGTGTATGTGTGTGTGTGTGTTACAATGTGCAAAGGTGTGTGTGGTGGAACCTGCACCACACCAACAGTGAGAGGCTCAAATATGGCTTGGGTCAGACATCAAGCGTGCTGCCACCCATAGAAGAGCTCTTGTACATTAGGGCCACAGATGTTACACATAGCTAGTAGGCATGACGTCCTGTCCTGGAACCCTATCACACCAGAGTATCTAAATCAAAATCTGTCCATGTATGGCCCTACGTTACAGTATACATGTTCAGATTTATTACCTCAAGACAGAAGCCTTTGAGAAAATGTGTTGAGGTTGAACAAGAGCCTGTCTAACCCTTGTGATGAGCGCTACTTCATCAAGACAACAAATTGTGGTGTAACACTAAAGGTTCTCCATCAGCATTACACAGATCATCTGATGAAGCAAGAGATGATTACTTTGAACGTTTCATGATCAAATGAAAAAACCTTTCAGACATAATTATTCAGTTTGGTCAACTGAGCACCCACCGTTATAGCTGCTTCTACAACCTCAAAATCCAACCAGAGCATCAAGCTCCAAATAAGTCTGTTCACCAGAAGAGACTACACAATATTCAAAGACCTCCTCAATTGTTACACTTCATTCAAATTAAAAATGACTAAATATTCTTCTTACGTATTCCTGCTGCTACCAAGCAGTCTGTCCAATGCTTTCACTTGACATACCAATAAACACTGAAGGGCTACAGCCTTCTGTTTAGAGCCAACCAAGCAGATGCGAACTGCAAAATTCACGTGAAATCATCTTTCCCATTACCCAAGTAAAGCCTGCAATTCATTAGCTGTTTCAATAATACCACGGAAATATCCACAAAACCAGAAATATCCTCAGTATGGCTCTCAAAGGCCTGTTTCCAAATCAACGCCACTAAAATTTCCGCCAGCTCTTTGTTGGGAATTGATGGGGAAAAGCAATAGAGCAGAATCGAAATAATTCCCTGTAACTTACTTTTTCAATTTTGTGAATGCACAGACCTGAAAGCTACAGCGCAGACCTAAGTAAATGAAGTGGAACTTGGCCATTCTGTAATCTTTTCAATGAGTGGAGACAGAAATAGGGGACTGGAAAACATAGGGCACATACACCAGCTATACAAGCTATGATAGTATTCCAGACTAGTCCTTGTATTTCCACTTTCACTTTAACTGACAGTAAAGGAAAGGAGATGGACCTCCAAACCACACAAATACAAAGTAGGTTAGTGTTAGCTGGACAACAACATAGGAAATGCCCTGGCAGTCAGATGGATGACCATATTTATCAGGTAAACAGGGAGTGGGGGGCTATGCTTGACCATTGTTTCTCTGGAGAAAAAACTGGTCAAACTTTGGAGGTATTATTCATACACACACGCGCGCGCCCACACACGCATAAACACAGATTTTAGTTTTTTATAAGTCTCCAGAGGCCTCCTCCACATGCAGTCATCCAAGGTCTGATAAATGTCTTTATCAGGATGTCCTTCATTTCTCTCACCTCTCTCTCTCTCTCTTTCACTCTCAGACACACACAGGCTCACTCTCTCACACACAAACAAACAAACACACACACCCTTTTTTCAGGCATCACAGGTCCATGGAAATATGAATACACTCAACATCCATAATTGCATACAATGACTAACACTTTCTCACACACAATTTGCAAACACACTGATATTCTCTTTCACTCACTCTCACGCACACACGCAGACACACAGACACACAAACACAGAGAAGCTGTTTGTTTCAGGCATGCTGTGCAGCCAGGTCCTGGTTGATGAAGCGTCGTAGCCTCTCCAGGTACTGGCTGTAGAGCTCGATGTCATTGTGGCCAGCTCCCTCCACCCAGAGGGGCTCCACAGCCTTGGGACAGCGCTCAAACAGGGCTAGGCCATGGGAGAAGTCGATCACTTCATCCTCTGTACCGTGGATGATCAGCACTGGCGACGGGATCTTTGACACCTTCTCTATGCTGGAAGAAACATGGTGGAAACACAATTAATGCGCTCACTGTGCTGCAGTGTGCAAGGTTTTATAAAGCTCTGGCAATAGGATCCATCCATCCATCAATGCTGACAAATATAGACAAATAATCATAGGGTGCATTTTAATGAACAGGTTTGTGATCCTTTTTAACAAATAACAAACCTTCAGACATCTTTTGGTTTTAGTGAGGGTGAGGGAGAAACTATTTTTTTCTCCCTCAGAACACACTGAAAAGAATCGTCTGTTCATAGGCTCCCACAAATCACATATGGGTCATTTTTTCCACAGGCACTTACTGAACTTTCAAAGTATTTTTACCCCAAGCTCCTGTTAATTTCTGAGCCTGCTGTGAAGGAGACTTACTTAGGGAAGGCATCGAAGCAGTATGTTTTCTTGGTGTCGGGGAAGGCCACTCTCATGCCAGAGGTGAGAGGGGAGTGGAGGACCACAGCAGCACACTCAAACCGTGATGCCAAGTCTACTGTGGGCACTGTGCCAATGCTTTGGCCATACAGGATGATATTCTCAGGGCTGATCCCATACCTGGAACACGTTTCATTAGAGAACATCAGAATAAGAATCGCTTTTATTCACCAAGTACAAGAGGTACACAATTTGATTTGATTTGATATAGTAGGCCTATAGTATATATAGGCATACTGTCTGACAGACTAACATAAACACACTATCAGTATGTATTTAGAGCCAAAGAATTGCTCAGGATTGTAGCAGAATTGGCATAGCTGGTAACAGTTGTTCAATTAGATTGATAACCAGAGAAGTTGATTTCAGTTTGCATGTGCAGATTAGCAGGGTTCAGTAAGTCTGTCAGTCCAACATGAGGGCACAACCACCTATCGCCTCTGAAAGGCCATACGAGTGTGTGTGTGTCTGTGTTTCATATTGATAAAGTGTGACAGAGAAAGAGACAGGAAAAGAGCATTTTGATGTGGATGCAGTGTCTGAAATTATTTTTTTGGCTCACCTGCCAAAAGCTGGTAAACTAAAACGATTACCTGCCAAGAATAGTTTTAACTAAATTAACCAAACTAATGAATATACATTGTTCATAGAAATACATCATCCTGCTTGCTTTCAGTGTTTATTCATGTACAGAATGAGGTCCTGTGGGAGTAGATTTATCATTTTTATTTGAATTCACTCACTTATACTACAAAGGGATTTTGTCTTCAATTTTTCTTTTTAGTAGCACACCTGCTACATGTTGCCACATGAGAATAACGCTGAGAGATAGTGTGAGGTTGTCAGCAGGGACAAAGTTTGACAAAGCTGTATATAACTGAGCCAATCTTTTCAAAAAGTTACCAGCGGGTGTGGCAGGTGACCCTCACTGATTTATTCGCCAAAGACTAATTTTATCTAAATTTGGCACTCTAATTTCAGACGCTGCATGGATGGGTTTTTTTGCCTGTTTACCGAGAGCGCAGGGCATGCCAGGCAGCATCAATGTCTGCATAAAGGTTCTTCTCAGAGGGTTTGCCAGTGCTAACACCGTAGCCTGAGTAATCGTAGGAGAAGATGTTGCAGTTGATGCGCGTGCCTAAGCCAATGTAGAAGCTACTCATTTGGCCCAGGTCTACTGCATTACCATGGGAGAACAACACTGTGAACCTGAGAGACAGACCAGAAGAGAAGGAGGTTAAGCAGGTAAGAGGGAAGGTATGGTTTTAGGCAAAACAGTAGCAATGAACAGTCCCAATAGGGAATCACAAGCTGAAAATAGAGATTACTGTTAGTTCATTGTTATTATAGAGCCAGAACAAAAACCTGTTCACACTCGACACCAACCGACGTTCCAGCACACCTCTGAAGAAGCGTCGAAATATTGGGTGTGTAAAGGTTTTTGTGCTGGCTCTATAATAAACATAAAATAACATGAACAGTAAACTCTGTTCTCAGCGTGTTCCCTATTGCTACCATTTGTTTGAGAATGTACTGCAACCTTGTAACTTTTCTCAAAAGCATTTCTCTTGCAAAAGCAAAATTGAGGCAAAACTCATATAGTTAAATGAGTACTATGTGGCATCTTTGTTTGTAATAACTGGGTAACTGCACAAACATATATAGGATGGCAAAACATAACTGTATAGGCATAACTGTATAGGACTGCAAAGATGTGTCCCTTAAATCTAAAAAATACATTTGGTATAGAATGTTTGTATCGTGCGGTACAGCAAACAAATCAGTTCTAGCACAAGAAGCAACGCAAACTATCCTATTCAAACCATAAGCACAGATAAATAGGGATGTGGTCAGTCTATGCAGGTTCTGTCTCAAGATGTTTGGGGGGTGTTGAACATCTCACCTGGCATTGGGGGCACAGCGAATGTACATACAGCCAACCCTATTCCCTCGGCTAGACCTGGTCAGGAACACGTCCGTCACGTCCAGCTCTCTCTGGGAGTATTGGAACTCTGCCCTCTCCGTCAGATGTAGCTTCCACCTGCCTTCACCCCCACCTCCGCCTCCACCTCCACCCCCACCACCTCCTCTGTCTCCTCCACTACCACCACCTAGCCGGGAGCGCAGTCCTGGGGCTCCAAGAGATGGTAGAGTAGTCCCAGAGCTAGTCCCAGTGGCAGCTCCAGCTCCAGAACCTGGATCTGGGTCAGGCAGAAGGGCATAGGTGGGCTCTGGAGGGAGGAAAGCCAGTTTGGCTGCAATGCGGCTGGGGCAGGGGGGGCAACAGAACAAGCAGCATAGCTCTCGGATGGACAAACCGTTCATCTTCGGCTAGAAAAAGAGCATGAGAAATAGAGAGAAATTGGAAGGAAAATGGGAAAAGAAGAGAATGCAAGAGGTAAAAGCATTCTGATGTAAAGCAGGTAGCCACCTAATCCACCTAGGTTCACCTAATTCAAATATTATCTGTGTACCTGGATTCTGGATTCCCTGGGTCTCAAAATGAACTGGCACAATGGTGCCAACGTTTTCTGGTCTGGTCACTCAGCCAGCTGGATCTCAAGATAAAGACATGTAACGACATACCAATGACTTGACACAAGCAACTGTGTACAATCGTGACCTGACCACTTAGTTGACTTGCTGTTTTATGTAGCTATGCTCATATACAGTAACATTTGACATACAGTAAAGCCCTACGCCAAGTCACCGTTCTTGTCCTGATGTATGATATTTGGGCCTGAATACAAGTCTACAAACAATGGGCCAAATGAAAACAGGAAACTAGCATTTATGAAAAAGAGAAAATTCAAAGGTAGTTAGAGACATGATGAATTTACAATAGAATGGAGTTGAGAAAGGGTTATATCATTAGTTATTACTGTAAGGATTTTACAGCTACTGTAACCACTTATCGTTACTACAAACGTTATATACTTAATTATAATAGGATACTACAATCTCACCACCGCATTGAGGTTAGTCAGATAACCACTGATGTGGTTATGAACAAGGGTGACTGTCTACAACGACCCCCTCCTCTCACACAGACACAGAGACCGAGAGGGGATTGTAACGCTAATGTTAGCTGGCTAATTTCAGCGTTTACCTTTAACGTCAGGCAATAATGTGTTGCGGTATAAAACCGGAGCGTTTTGCCAACAAATAAACACACTATAAAATGTAGAATACAACTGCACATAAAGACCAGCACACTGCCGCTGTTAGTGGGCACTAGATATGGTGAACGTTAATGCTGGCTAACGTTAAGTGTCAAAATATCATCAGCTATCGTTAGCAAGGTAACTAGCTAGCGACGGCTAGCTTGCTAGCTCGTTAGCTTTAAAGCTAGCTACTTACCAATTCACAATGGGTATGCAGACAAGCTAGCGTACCCCTATATGTACACAAAAGCAGCACAATACTTCGAAAATCCTTCTTGTGTCTTGACATGGATGTTTTAACTAAAATGTAATGACAGCTTACGATGGATAGCTAACTACAATTCATGGCAACTAGGTTTTTTTCTCTCACTTTCCGACTAAATCCGGAAGTGACGTCTCAGCGTAGTCTTAATATCCGTTGATGAAATTAATACTTTTTTACAAAATTTAAATCATCTTTTACAAAGTAATGAAATGTTTATGTTTCGTATAATATCAACGTATAATATCGCCCCTAACTCTCCAATGTAGACTGGCTTATTTTGAACAGTTTGTCCCTATGAATGTTTTATTATTTCACGTTTTGCAAAATATTCAATTTTCAATTTCACTGCATATCATCCAACACAACATTTTGCGCGCGCGCGTGTGTGCGTGTGTGAGAGAGAGTGAGGGAGAGAGAGAGAGAGAGAGAGAGAGAGGGGGGGAGAGGTCCTCCATTCATCATTGATCCACTGCAGGATTCTGTGTTTCAGGATGTGTGAATTATGGGCCCCTGCTGTCACTGTGCCTGCTCTGCGTTGGACATTTCACCTCGCCACTGTAAATTAAAAAAAACGAGTAGATTATGCTGAATATTGCTTTCGAAACCGTAGTTTATTGGTTGAGAAAGTGCAGACAACTGACCGAACAAGGCTAACCGAAAAGAAAACGGACTCTCTGGATTACTCGAATCTAATAGGGTGCTATTTATCCATTTCATTGGTTAGACTGCGGTCGCTCTTTCTCTTGGGAAAAAAAAAACCTTTTGTAGTTGACTGGGCGTTTTGGACGCGCTTGGGAAACGGTGATGCTACGGCGGCGCGCAGAAATCGTAGAGGGAAGAGACAGGTGAGGTGCGGCTGAGGAGCTGCTGTTATTTAAGAGAGGCTTTGGACACCGAGAGCCGTGGTATCCATCACCCTTTTCTCCACAGAGAGGAAGAAGAGCGACCGGAGAGGGCGAATTGGCAATTGGCACCTGTCACATCCTCCTTACCTGGCCATCTGGCACGGTGAGTGAGCCAAATCGCGGGAGTCGGGTGAGATTGAGAGATGGATGTGTGTGAGGAGACGGGGGGTGGGGGTGTTGTTGAACAGGTATATATGGCATGTGCGCAATTTTATTACTGCCACCAAACGCGGTGCTGCATTAGAGAGGGCTCCCCCGGGTTAGGCAATAGATGATGTCTCAGTGGCATCGTCTGGACCTTTGTGGGCATGAAGTGGTCTTTGTGTCTGCTACAACTGTTACGTTGTATGTGCATATTATGTCTGAGATTATTATTCTTTCACATGTTGCACAGGGTGTTTACAATGCTTCTACCTTTTTAGGTAAGCTTTGATTAAAGGGCTCACAATACCTGTACATTATAACACTGCGTTACAAGGACAAGCATAAAGCCTAAAGGGAATTCTTATTTAGATCAGGACCTGGATCATAGGTGATTATAAGGTTTATTATTTTCAAGTGTTAACAGGTAGTCCTGTGTAGACTAATGTGGTTTTATGTTTGATTATGGTGCCCTGCCAACAAGACTAAAGGTCAGATGTGTTGATTTGCCTGCCATAAAGCCAACTGATTAGGCCATTACTACCTCAGACATAGAGTAACAGTAAGCAAATAGGTGGAGGGAATAAGATATTGTGTAAAATCTATGGGAACTTCAATAATGATAAAAGATAGTCATAACTGATTCAACCAGACACGGATCTCCTCCGCCAGTGCCATGGTATTTCTACTTCAGATAGTTTGTGTCAATACAGACACCACTGAAGAAGCCAAGGGAAACTATAACTGACAAATAAACTAGTGCATAATCTAAAATGCATCCTTGTCCCAAATATGGCTCCTAGACTCACAATATCACCCAAATTGCCTGTAACCAACACTGTACATGATGCCTTAACAACCTTGGTGGCCCCAGTAAATGCTCATTTACTGCTGTCCCACCTTTGGTTGAAGTGATTTAGTAGTTATATGTAATTTATTGTTTACAACTTCCTCCTTCTCACTAAAAGCTATCAAGGTCCACAGAAGGACTATAACAGCCCCCAGCTGCTGCTTTCTATGTTTGTGTTTCTGTCTGAGGGAGGCAAAAAGAGGTGGAGGTTGGGGACAACAAACAAGAGGAGAAAGAGGAGAGTGACAGACAGTAACACAGACAGACAGATTGGAGGATACAAAGGATAAAGTGTGGCAGATAGCAATCTGGCATAGGCTACAAGGGGATAAACAGAGAAGGTAAAAGACAGACAGAAAAGAGAAGGGAAAAGATACACAGAGCAGAAATCACAGAGTGAACAAGCAGTGAGGGAGAAGGGCTGCAGACAGACAGACTGAGCGGGTGTGAATGGTCTCCCTGTTATCCCTGCTGCCCACACAGACAGCCACACAGCAGCCGTGTGAGCAGGTGCTAACCCCAGCACACAGCAACCACGGGGAACAACAGGTGCAGCCACTGTTTCCTTTGGACTCCCTTTGGAACCCGGGCTAACACCCCGCCATCACAAACATACAGGAATACAGCAATTCCAACACCAAAAGACTGACCTCCATACTGCCAAATGCTAAGTAAGCAAGTAAAAGGAGGCAACTGGATACAATTCAATCCACATGCAGGAAGATAGCATGTACGGGCCAGGCTTGAGTAATTCAATTTAAAAATTAATTATGGCACAAACAAAGTTGGAACCACTTGAGCCAATAAACCAGAGTGGGCTGCAGGTAAAAGCAATCTAAGAGAGCCACAGGGTGAGACAACTGCCCACAGGGACATTTAATGAGCTCTATTGATCACATAGGGCCCTATTCAATCACACATGCTAAGCCGAAAACAGGGCCTCTCAAGCACAGCAAAAAATTAGATTGGATTGTAGCTTTGGATTTTCATAATACAGCGACTCACAAAGAGAGTAAATCAACTGCATATTAATGTGTGGGGGTGCTGAGAGCTCTTCTCTACGAAATTGTTGAGAATGACAGTCCAGGATTGTGTGTGTGTGTGTGCGTGTGTTAAATAGGGTGAGAAGAAAGAGAGAGGGGTTGTGGGAAAGAGAGAGATGTTACCAAACAGCTTCTCTGTTGGCTGTTTCTTATCGCCAGGAGAATACGTCAAGCAATCGACGATTAATTGCCTCTCTTTACCTCTGGTGCACACAGAACAACACAGACTGACTGAAATACTCTTGGTTGTAATACTGTTTGGCTTTAAGCTGTAGGGCTGGTAAACATGTAACTTCCTATGTCATTTCTCCTAATTACCTTTTCTAACAAGTTATAATAATTTAATGCTCCTCTTACGTTTTTGTCAATCAATGAAACATTAAAAGTTGCAGTCCTCTTTGTTTTCACAGTGTGGAGATGCCTCCTTCCCACTGCTCACTGCTTAACTATGAAGCAATGCCAACGTACGTTGTTTTCATGTCTAGATGAACTTAAAGTCACTTTCAAAAGATGCTGTCTTAACTCCCATCTGCCTTCTCTGTTTCAGAAACTAATGCTGTTAAGAGGGTGTTTCAGAGACAGGATTATTCACTTATCTGAGGCCAATATATTTGAAAGCAAGTCATGTCTAATGACAAGATTTGAAGGAATGCTTATTTTCTCCAAAAATATCTGGATCTTTTAAGGTTCTAATTTCCCACAGAGTCCAGTGTTTATTTGGTGGTAGGGTGGACTTCTTTAACACAAAATCAACACTTTGAAAGGAAGTTGAGAAAATTCTATATACCTCAGGGCAGTGAGATCAGAGGGACCTAGCTTGGCAGGCATCTGCTGGGTGACCTATTCCAGCGGGGTCCTCAGATTGACGACCTCAGGGAGTCATTTTTCAGGATTAAGGGGTCAGAGGTTCAGGAGTCACGCAGGCACACTTTCTTATGCCTGTCAGAAACACGCTCTTTTACTGAAAGAGGTATTTAAAATAAAATGACTTATGCAAAACATTCACTGTGATGACATGAAAGGCCTCCAATAGCCTCATGGGACCTTTTCAACAAGTCCTTTCAGATGCTTGACAAGGGTAGGAGCAAGGAAATAGGCATAGCAAGCTGCAGAGCTCTAGTTATGACAAGCTCTTCCCTGGTACCATAAATTATACAATACACAATAAATGTGGATCAGACGGTGAGGTGGCTGGACCATGTGGATTGCTGCATAGGCCACACAGCTACAGATACCTTGCTTTGAAGTTGAAGGAGCTTTTATATAGTTTGTAGCTATTCATCATCAGTTTTATGGTCCTCTGTCATCATTGATTTCGCCCCTGAGGTGCATCCCTGTGCACATTCAGCACTGATGCTAACACGTGTGTTCATTTATCACCATATTGGTCTGTGGGTGTTATATTGAGGAGCTCTGTGACTGGAATCTTCCATGTTTCTCCTCAAGGCTGGTTGAATGAAGCAGCAGTGTCCATAGTGGTATAATAGATGTTCTAAAATGTAGAAGGAAGCCATGCAGTGTATCAGAGCTGTTATGAAATGGCCAACAGTAAAGACTAAGAGTTAGTTTGACTGTCTTATCTTTACGAGTTGGCTTGTGTCTCAAATTAACCCCTCTCTTCGCTTTGCATGCAGTCAGTCCATCCATTAAACTGCCAATGAATTTGGTTTTGAATGGTATCACGTCTGGTCCAACGTAGGAAGATAAAGCTATTCTAATAACCTTCTGTGGCTTCATTCACATTATAAAATGACAAATTAACTACCCACTTCATGCCTTCACTGAAACACACACACACACACACACACACACACACACACAATTGACATATTCTCATATTCTCATAAACATAGACACTCTCTCTCTCACACACACACACACAGACAAAACACACACAACGGAGTAACATTTTCACAAATGCCACTGCTGTGGCACTTGACATTTTACTTCTTCGTACAAAATTAATGGAAGTATGTAGATTTCTTGGACTATCTTTTCTTATTTTTCTGCTTTTGTTGTCCAACAAATTCAGCAAGTACCTAAGCCAAAGACAGACTTTAGTTATGGCAGCTTAGCCAGAGGGATTTAGAGGACTTTTTTATTGGGAGATAAAGGCGCAGCCGAGTCCTTTGTCTCACAGCTGCTCGAGATGGTTTTGTAGCCCGATGAAGCTTTGTTGTGGCTAATCTTTCTCTCTCCTTCCTGTCCTCTGCTCCACCCATCCCTTCTTCCCACAAACACAACTTTTCTCGTTTAATTATTGCTTTTCATCTGGGGCCCAGTTGCGACTGAGAGAGGAGCAAAGCAGAACAGAAACACAATTATACCTGCGAGGTGGAGAAAGCTCTCTCAGGAGAGGTGTCATCTCCGTGCATCTTATGTGCGTACATTCACATGTGCAAGAATCTGCTGGTGTATGTGTGTGTATGCATGTGTAGGTGTGTGTATGTTGTCTTGTCCTGTCTTGTCTTGGTGTGTGTGTGTGTGTGTGTGTGTGTGTGTGTGTGTGTGTCAATCTACAAGCAGGTTGTTTGGCATTTCGATATCTGTTGTGTAGACCACCCATTGTGAGCTGTGATCCTCTTAGCAGGCTGCTGCCAAAAGAGCTATATTTACCCTTATTACTGGTGATCACAGCATACAGAGAACAACATGTTGGGAATATGCGCTACCTTACATCTCATCTCATCTCCTTCTACGCCAGCACCAGAATCTCCACTAACAGGATCTGAGATATTGTAATGGCTGCCATACCTACATTAGCACAGTCTATTTAGCATGTTCGGTGATGACGCGGAACAATACAAGGCAGGGAAATGATGAGGTGTGGTCAGTGAAAAGCATAAGGCAAACAAACCACTGATATAAGAAAAAAAAAATTTCAGTTGGTGTCAGATTACATTTTCATTTTGTGAAAAGCATACCAATTTTCATTCATGCTACGTCTGTGAGTATATTCCTTAGAGACGGGTGTCATGGACTGCACTTCTGTACCGTACCAAGCGCACCATTCACAATGTATGACACAACAGGATAACAACACGCAATAAAACAGATCGTATCCGTAGATGTAAATCTTTTTATTGTTGTGCAATTAGGCTGCATCTTTTGCTAGTGCATGTGGCTGGAGAGAGTGTGTGTGTGCGTGTGTGTGTGACTCTGTGCTCATAGTGTGTGTCTGAGTGTGTGTGCTGCATACTCATGTGCTCGCCTCCAGCTCAGAGCTGTGCAGTGAATGTATATGTGCTTACTGCAGTCAAGCTCTGGTTAGTAACGTTTGCCCTTGCTGCAGCTTGCTTCAGCACGATAAATATGTGTGTGTGTGTGTGTGTGTGTGCGCACGCACGCATGTTGGTTTCTGTGTGTGAGAGCATGTGTATCGCTGTCTCAGTGCAGCATCATGAATACACACAACACCTCTTTTGCAGCTTGTCTTGAGTGTGTGTGATTGATTATGCACCTACATTTCTGCATTTCTGAGCATATGTCAAGTATGCACCGGTCCACTATCCAGAAGTTGTTAACTAGCTGCATCCATAGGCTACTGTGTGTCCATCACTAGCAGCAATATGGCTCCAGGCAGAAGGCCTGATTGGAGGAGAAGTCTGAGGGGAGATGAAGCTCTCTCCCTGGCTAGACTCCAGCTCTGTCCATCCTATTTTAATTACCTATGGCACACACCCCGGGGAATATCTTGCTTCCTCTCTTCTTCTTCTTCTTCTCTCTCTCCACTACTATCCCTCTCTCTCTCTCTCTCTCTCTCTCTCTCTCTCTCAACTTAACAGCACACAGCTGCATCAAGGGCCTATGCAGAGGTAACCTTTACATTAGCATATAAATGACCCTGTAGATTGAATAGTGTATTAGGATATTTAATGGCAAAAAGGCAGATTCCCTTAACTCTGATTAGACCTGCTCTGAGGAGACAGGAGGCCACTTGAGAGAATATCACCTCCACCTTCATAAGATAAAGACATGAAACAATGATTCCACTGCTGAAGAGTTTGTGCATGAGTGTGCAAGTCTAGTTCCAATAGTGGCATCTGTTAAAGGAGATTCCTGGTAGCTCTGACCTTTCACGTTACACTAGGGTTGGGAATCTCTACCTGGAAGATTGGCACATATATAAAACTAGCGTTACTTCAGCACATAAGTGACTTCAGGTAGACCTAACAGTTAGCAACTTAGCTAGCACCACACTGAACAACTTTGTCCTGAAGCGACAAGCTGGAGGTCCAGGACTCAAATCTGTAAAATAATAATGATGCACAGCTTGGAGTTGCTGAATGGACAAGGTATGAGAGATCACACAATGTAGAGTCATACAATGTCTGAATCTTTACATCCTAATAAGCATTTTATTAACCAATCAAAACCAGAAAATACACCCTAATGGCCAGACTCTCCTGTTTATAGGTGCAGGATGTTCAATAATACAGTAATACTCTTCAATAATACAGATCAAACTGTCAGAGGACCTATGAATGACTATTCAGTGGTATTCCCCTCCAAGTCCATTAATACAGTATAATAGTCCAGAAGCTGTAGTGCTCGTAGGATGGAGTATAGACGTGTGAAGGTGACCCAGTTCTCCTAGTTTATCCCTTGTCTGTGTCGCTACCCTCAGGCCATACTGCTTTATTCAGGGATTTTAACCTCCTTGCTCTCCTCAAGGAGCTGGCCTCTTACATAGGAGAGGAGGGCAAGAAGGATAACGTTGTTTCCTGTCTTTAGGTTGTTATAGCGCGTCTATTTTTTGATGGTTTCCATTTTTCAGAACATGACTTTAACTTTCTCAAGTTCAAGTTCAAGTTCAAGTCATTTATTTATCAAATGTGCAGCATCACTTACAGTCATACTGTACAATGAAATGTATTGGACGAGGCTCATTCCAACAAGGTAGGTACACATCAGATCAAATCAAATCAGAAAAAAACAAGTCAAAATAAGTCAAAATAAGTCAACAAGTCAAAATAAGTAAAAATAAGTAAAAAAATAAGTAAAAATGAGAAAAGATAAGTAAAAATAAGTAAAATAAGTAAAAAATAATGTGTGTGTGTGTGTGTCTGTGTCTGTGTCTGTGTCTGTGTCTGTGTCTGTGTCTGTGTCTGTGTGTGTGTGTGTGTCATGTGTGCCTCTTTTTTTTTTTTTACCAAAAACAAATATATTGTGTGCCCGCTTGCACCTCACATTACAGATGTTGCTCTTGAGAGGTTTGAAGTAAACAAAGAACAATACTCATCCAGCTGGCACATTCAGAATGATTTATTCAGCCAATATTATTCAGAATCTTTGTCTTGTGTACGG
>CABFOQ010024657.1:14951-30156 GCA_900660455.1 Gephyroberyx darwinii
CTGTACGGGAAAGCCGGAAAAAAAACAAAAAAACTTTCCATTGTTGACCTATTGATTTGAAATGAGCTATATTGGCTAATCAATGTGTGGATGATGTGGAGACAAAGTGTTTTCAGCTCCCCCATCCCCCTCCTTACAGAGAGAGAACTGAAAGAGTAGGGACCCCCCCGTCCCCCCTTATGTGTGTCCAAATATGTGTCAGTGTGAGTGTGTGTACATGTATTCATGTGTATGCATGCACACACGTATGCACATGCGTACGTGCATGTGTTCGAGGGCGAACGCACCCTCTTTCCTTTTACATCTACTGCAATAGAACATCTCTGCTTAGCTTTGCTATTGGTTGCTACGGTAACAAAGGCACCGAGTAGAGTGGCTGCAGCAGCTAACCAGAGAGAGAGGAAGAGAGAAAGAGACAGAGATTTATTTTGCCTGTAGGCCTAATCACAAGGACACATTCCATGCAATGTATTAGAACATGCAATTCTGTTATAGTGAGGGCCCAGTGTCAATGCCACATACAGACACACAAACACACACACACACACACATACACACCCACCAAGGAATTAATTAATGGCTGTAGTGTAGTATAGTGCAGCACAGGTCATGGTTCATGCATTACGAGTGTGGTGCTTGCAGCATCAGTGGTATGGGGTTCAGTTAAAGTGTACTGTAGTCCTTTTATGTTTATGTCTCACAGTGTTTCCTTGTGGTCAGTAAGTGACCCTGATCTCCAGTGTAGAAATGGAATGATGCTCTTTATTCTGCCTGTGTTTAAAATGATGGCAGTGTATTGATCTTGCTCTGTGGCTTTAATAGTTTAGAGGCCTTGTACAAATATGAGCAGCCCCAGCTATATAGCCCAGGTCACTGAGGCATTTTAAAAGTAGGTAGTTAATAATTATGAAATAGATATCATTCCTTAATACATTTTCATTTCCTCGTTGGTTGACATTTTAGATCTGAAAGGCACCACCTGGGCATACACGAATCCCCACCGTGTCGCTTACTCCCAGCCAAACCATTCAGATGCAGGGTGAACGAGAGCACATTGGAGAAAGCAGGGTTTATGAAATGGAACTAGATGATGACCAGAAAACATATGGACAAACAGATAAGGTTGATTATGCTCCTTCAGCTGACATGCTGATTGGTTAATGATGTGAGGGTTAGCAGGTGATTTGCTAATGGGGTGCGTGATGAGGCTAGATTACACTGTGTGGCTGTCACCATCATTACGTGCGTCCCATGATAACTGTGTCGATGTCACACAATTTAATCCCATCACGTAAACATGATCTGATAGACCGTAACAAATAGGATAATACCTGCTCTCTGTTTTGGCCATTCATTGGCTCTTTCCTTGTGTTTCCGATAGTCATTCTCTCACCCTCTTTCTGTTTCTTACAGTATGATGGTCTCTTTTGCTCTCTTACTCAGACCATCTCTGTCTTTTATCCTTCATCTCCCTGTTCTTTCCCTTGGTTCAGTGGGGAAAACCTGGTGGTGGATTGCCAAAAGTCAATACGCTGCCCCCAACCCATTTCAGTAGCCTACAGCATTTCGCAAAATACTGCACTTGTCATGGCGCTATCCAGCAGAGCTCTGCAATATATTGGCTTTGGCCCAGATCTGATGTTTTATCTTACAGATCGATAACCTTAATCGATACACACCCTAATGAGGATGCTTCATCAGTGATTGGCCATGGGGGTTTGAGTATGTTGCATGTGCAGGCTGTTAGCAACTGTGTTTGTGTGAGAGGAAGAGAGAGGAAGAGAGAGAGAAGAAAGACGGGTGCTAGTTTATTGTGTGTAACCATATGAAGCCTAATCTCACTTGAACACATGCTCCATTTCATTCCTGCTCAATCCCACCCATTCAGGGCGAAGGAATTACATTTTAGGTTTAAACATCAAATTTGGATCCCTCTCATGAACTGACTATAATGAAATGGCCCTAACCCTGAATCAATCATTTCTAGTCTAGGGAATCCCAATGGAGAGTGGGATAAAACCTTCCACCCCCCTCAGGGCGCTTCCTGTGCAGCTGATGAGGAGAAGGCTCAGACGTGTCAAACCTGCAACTCTGGGCTTGAATCCCGTTTGAAGAGGCCTCCAGAGTAATGTCTGCTGCCCACATTGCCTCATTGCTGTCTTCAAATAGCTGTCACTCAAACTGCATTATGTGTGCTTATCATGCAGAGTCGTGTGTGTGTGTGTGAGTTTCAAATAGCAGTTGTGATCACCTTAGCAACGAACCTAGTTATCGAACTACCTTGTGTTCCGTCGCTTTGAAAACAGTTGTAGGGGGTTTTATCTGGGCGCAGACAAGCATAACAATAGAAAAAAATAGAAATAAAGGGAGGAGGTGATAGAGAGAGAGCGGGAGGATGAAAGGGAACAAGTGGGGGATGGGGAACATTCAGGTTGATTTGATGCGAACAGCATACATATTGTTCACATCCTTTCTTCGCTTTCTGGACTTTTTTTCATTGGTGTTGCATCAAACTCTTCATTTTCCAAGACTTCCACAGTACTCTAAGCAACAGAAAACCTTAATGACAATACTGCGTCCTTTTTGCTCTCCTCGTTCTCTTATCTTTCCCTGCCTTCTCCTTACATCTCCTCTTCCCTTTCGAAGCGTTCTCGTATCAAAGCCCTCCCATTACACAGACCTATCTCTTTCAAATGGTTTAGCTCAGTCGCAGTAGAGATTTGGGATTTTGTAGTCAATGCATTGAAAAGCCATGTGTGATGGTGTGTGTGCCATGGTTTATGTCCGGCAGTAACGTATCTGCAGTAATGTTATTCCACTGGCTTGGTGACAGGTGAAAGATGCTGGTGTATGGCATGGTGATGGCTGGCATTTGGCTGTTTGATCCCTTCTTGCATGTGTGTGTTTATGTGTGTTTGTCTGTATTTTTGACCATTTGACCCTCCTGTTGCCTCTAAGTGTTTTTAAATCTGCCCCCCTCTCTTTTCCTTACCAATGATTCAGTGCATTCTTGAACTCTGACCTTTAGAGAGAGTTGAAAGATCTAACTTACCCTCCTCTCACCCCCATCCCTTTCCTACCCTGACTGTCTGACAATTAAGGACCAGCTTTTCCTTTTCAGGGCTAATCACCAGTTATATAGCCTCCATATGGCCGTGTGGAAAGACAATTCGTAAAAGGACCATTACCACCCAATGCAGCTTTGTAATTCTGTGGTTCTCTTGTCCCTCGGTGTGGTATATGGCTTTGAGAATTACATTCAATTCAAACTGCTTGACAATGGAGCCCTCAATGGGACCACATTAGCTCCATGCTGAAGCCAGGTTGGTGGCAGCATTCAGCCTGCTTCTGACCCTGCCCTCACATGCATGGACGCATGCATGGACGCATGCACACACACACACACACACACACACACACACACACAAACACACACACACACACAGACCATTTGTTATATGCCTAGAAATCTGTCAAAATGTTAATACATGCACACACATGCGCACTCACATACACACTGGTCAATAAAATTTTTCTGTCTTCTCTCTCTGTTAACAGTGCATCTGCTCTGCTACCATGACGACCATGGCTCCTCCTCTCACATTTCTTCTCCTGCTGCTTCAACTGGCTGATGGCTCATTCCCAGAGGAACCGAGTCCACTCAGCTACGCTCCCTTAGAGGGTATGTGTCCTATCCTCTGTGTGTGGGTGTGTGTGTGTGTGTGTGTGGGTGTGTGTGTGTGCGCATGCGTGCGTGTGTGTGTGTGTGTGTGTGCGTGCGTGTGTGTGTGTGTTCAGCATTGATGAATGGCTCCTTGGTGAATGTGGGGGTGTGGGGTCAGGGGTCATAGCCTTGGTGTGGAGCTGCTTTAGAACAACCAAGACTTACAAATAAATTAAGCGAATTCTCTCCATCTCTCCCTGACAGCCTAGTAGAGGACCAGAGAAGAAAAGAAAGAAAGAAAGAAAGAAAGAAAGAAAGAAAGAAAGAAAGAAAGAAAGAAAGAAAGAAAGGGGAGTTTGTGAGAGATGGTGAGAGAAGATGGAGGATGAAAAAGTGAGTTACAATTGAGTGGGGGGGTAGAGATGACAAGAGAGAGGGCTGGGGATGGAAGAGAGCTGATGAAGGTGAGAGAGGGAGGAGAGAGGTGGAGATGGATAGCTGCGTCCTCTCTCCCTCCCCTGCAGTCAAGGACAATGAGATATTTCCCCACTCTGTCTCCTGATGATGAGGGCTCCCTATGGAGACTGAGCATCACATTGTCTGCCTCTTCTAAACTTCCCCATAGCTGTTCTCCCTCTCCCCTGTCTGTCCAACGTCAATCTAAAATGTACCTGTCCAATTAGGGAGGGAACACTATGCTCACATAACACATAACATAATACTGTATGAGTTAACAATAGCATGACAATAATTACAGTACATGATTCTCCTCACCAATGCCACCTCCATGGAGCTGCATAGATCAGTGACAGCTAGAGCCATTGAGAGGCTAAAACTGTTTCAATGTGACATGACTGCTGCGCCATTTGTCAGCCCTTTCTCTGACCCTCGTTTGTGCCGTTATCTCTGTTTACCTAAACAAAAACATCAAGGATGAGTGTAGACAATGTTAAAGTGAAGGTTAGAGAAGCTTGTGACCTGATAGAGTTCGTCGGCTAGAATAGACGAGTGAATATGGATGGGGGAGTCTGAGCAGCACTCGCCCTACCCTCATCCAGGGTTGGGCTTGTTACTCAAAAAATATCATAATATAATATGTAATATATTCCTCTGTGCTCATTAATCATTTCAAAAGTAATAATATCACTTATTAATAATAGTATTACTCCCTGGGAGAAGCAATTTGTTACACTGCTTGTTATATCCTCCCATATAAAAATTGGAGATTGTTTCCCTTTACCTTCAAAATACCTCACCTGTGCTCCTCTGTGTCTGATAACCAAATACTGCCAGCTTAGCTTAGAGTACCTGTGCATAGTTTACAATTTAACAATATTTCTATTTTCAATCCATCTTTAATCCAAGCTAACTAGCTAGTGCAGTGTGTGTCTTTTAGTAATGACAAAAAATAAATGAAATGAAACTTGTGATATGATTGTGATGTAATTCATTACACTATTGAGGAAAGTCATAATATTACGCGTTACCACCCACTGCCCTCATCTGTCGAAGTGCCCTTGAGCAAGGCAGTTGATTGCCAGCTGCGACAGTGGCCAGCAGTGCAAGGCTAAAAGGCGTTCTTAGTCGATGTATCTGGTTGAGTCAACACTCCCTCTCTCTCTATCTGTGTACATCAGTGGTCAGGAGGTATCCAGTGTTCCTGGGCAGAGCTCATCGTTCAGCTCAGAGACAGGAGCTGCACATCCAGACTGTCCTCCAAATCAACCGTACATTCTACATTGGAGCCAGGTAACCAACGGCAACCACCTCCAACAGCGTGCTAGTGCCACATACACTTTAATATCCTTTGCTGTGATTTGATGTCAGAGCTTCCATCTGCTGTCACTTTGTGGAAGCCATTTTGCATTCATCCTGGTGAAAATGTAGTTAAATTCAGTTGGGGATGCGAAATGTCAAGTGAAATCACCCCATATTTGTTTGTTCACATTACTGTTATACTTGCGTGTTTTTTCGTTCTGCCAGTGAGCGCTGCATTACATCATTGTTTCATTCCATTGTGACTATTGTGTTATGTGCTTATTATATATACATTGATGTGTATTTGTGTGTTTTGTAGAGATGACTTGTACAGAGTGGAGCTGGATAACATGGCAGGTGATGAGATGTTCTACAGCAAGGTAAGGCCCTCATTTTCTTTCGCAGACACACACACACACGTACGCACACACAACAACTGAAAATATGAACATGTGGTATATTCCTTTGGCAGAAGCGGACATGGGAATCCAATAAGAATGACATTCGAGTATGCCGGATGAAGGGCAAACATGAGGTCAGTTATCACACTGATAAGGCTCACACACACACATACACGCAGACATGCAAACACACTGACTTTGAAATCTTGTCTTACATGCATTTACACTGTCTACACCATCAGACGCATGGACAGACACCAGCTGTTACAGAAACCATATCTCCTTTGGGTGCACCTGCATATGCCTGTCTTCATACCCACAGACATATTTACAGAAATTTGATTTGTTGGTACAAATCAGCACATCACTTAATCACACTCACTCAGTGAAACATTACCCAGAACCACTAGACCCTAAACTGTCCGCACTGAAATTTGAAACCCTACCTTGCACCTTTCACAGCTTGTGGGGAAGATGGGCAAGTTGGATAATTATGTCGTGAAAGTGATAGTTGACATTGGTCTGAGATGTGAAGGGAATGTGATCAAATCTACTACAGAAAGTGAGTGGATGGGATGGTAGTCTGGATGAAAGGCTATAAGCTAAAATATCGGCTTCGTTGTATAAATGCAGCTTTGCTCCAGGCAGAATCCAATCTGGATGGACTGGTGGAAAAAGAAAAAAGAAGCAACTAGAAACATTAAAGAGGAAACTGAGCAGAGAGAGTGACACAGCCTCAGGGAGGAAACTGTAATTGAAATCAGTCGAGGTAGAGGAAGGGAAGGAGGGATGGGCAAGGCAGCGGAAACTGTGGAATGAAACACATGGGGGGATAGACAGCTACCAGGTAGTAAGAAAAAGACAAAAGGAAAAACAAAAGGAGAAAAGAATGATGTTACTTAAAAAGACACAGTTGAAAGGAGAAAAGAAAAAAAACGGAATCAAAGTTTTGAGAAACAAGGAAGAAAGACAGGTGGGGAAACAGTGGGACTCTACGTACAGGGGTGGAGACAGCATGAGAGGAGGAAGAAGAGAGAGAGTCAGAGACCTGAACATGTTAGCTAGAGCCTTCTAGTTCAGATGAAGAATAAAGACTGAAGAGCGGAGGTCAAATGGTAAAGCTTGGGGTGAAAGGCATGAAACCAGTCCAGGCTGGAGCCACTGTGAAACATCTGACAGCAGACCCTGACTGAAGGACTGAAGCCCAGTGATAGATACTACACCAGACAGATAATATACAAACGCCACTGTACCCTTTAGTAATGTACTTAAATCCATACAGGTTCCAGTAAGTCCAGTGTCACCTGGTGCTGACGCTGAGCCACCACAAACCTAAGCATGTACATATAATAAAGTCCCATCCTATTCTGTTTCTCCACATGGGTGTTGTTGAGGGTGTTATTTCCCCCGAGGTTTTTATAAGCCGTTTTCATAGCTCACAGCGGTAGTCTCTACATTCTGACTCATAGTTTTGAGCTTCGTTTTTCAAGTTGCCCTGTATGATTTTCTCCTCCTCTCTAATATTTTGCTTTTGTGTTCCCTCACAGGGAGAGTGCCGTAATTTCATCAAGGTTTTACTCCGCCAGCACGGTGGCCTGTTTGTATGTGGTACAAACGCCTTCAACCCATTGTGTGCCAACTACACTGTTAGTACCTGTCTATTTGTCTGTCAGTCATTCCCTCAGTCTGTCTACCGGTCTGCCTATCAGTAATACATTTCTTCTACTGTGCTGCAGAGAGACACTCTAGAAATAGTGGGAGAGCCTGTCAGTGGAATGGCACGATGCCCATACGACCCACGACATGCCAATGTGGCTTTGTTTGCAGGTAGGCGCCTTGTTTTTGCTTACCAATAGAATTCAAGGACGCCATCAGACTTTTGAACTCTTGAGTCCTACTCCCCAGCACAATATGTACACATACCCATACATACCTATGACACCGTATGACACTGTTTTCTAGTATTTTTGAATTGTATAGTGTTTGTATATGTACATGATGTGAGCTAGGACCTTTTCTGCACTATGCTCTCAATGTATTTATTTCTATTCGTACACAAGCATTTCGTTGCACTGTTTACTCTGTGCATATGACAAATAAGGGAAACTTGAGCTTCATACATCAGACTCTCGTTTTCAGCCCCAGACAGGGAGACTTTTGTGTCCTTGTGTTTACCTTTGCAAATGATTTATAGTCAGACCTCTCGCTGCAGTGCTTGTTTGGTTTTAATCTCCTTGACCTTGTGCTATCGCTTCATCTGTATCTTCGCGTACTTCCTAATCTCTCTCACTTTCTTCCCCTCTCTCTCCCTCTGTGTCTCTCTCTCTCAGATGGAAGTCTCTTTACCGGTACTGTGACAGACTTCCTGGCCATCGATGCAGTGATCTATCGTAGCCTTGGCGACAGCCCCGCCCTCCGCACAGTCAAACACGACTCCAAATGGTTCCGAGGTACTCGTAAACGTTACAAATGACTCTCCAGAGCTAGATACCTCCAACAGACAATGAAGAAGGAAATAGAGGAAAAGATCATTGCCTTCCATTTTTATTTAAAAAAATGGTAACTGTGGTTTTCTTTTCGTCATTGGCTCGCAGCAGAATAAGACTGATCTCAGGGGGTAAATGGTAAAATACGTTTGGGAAAAACAGACGTGATTAGGCCCACATGACATTGATTTAATAGCTGTATTATAACTGGAACACGCTCAGATAGAGTGATGTATTGAGGTTAGCTCAACTCTACAGAACCGGGGTGTTAACAAGCCAGTGGCTTGTCTTTCCATGGAGGAAAGGCTGCTCCAGCAGGTCAGAGCTAGCGCAGAGCTGGATGAATTAATAATAATGTGCCTCGACTTGTCAATGATGATAAATTAAACAGGACATGAATATTTACTGAGCGACCCCAGTGGGTACCAGCCTTCCTTGTTGATGTGATTGGTATTACAGCGCCATGTCAGTGGATATGGAGCGTTACGCGTGTTCCTCATAGCGTACTGACATCTGTACTGTATGTGTGTGTGTTTCTATGTTTGTGTGTGTGTGTGTCTAACTTCTTTTTTTTTTTCCAGAACCCTACTTTGTGAGCGCCGTGGAGTGGGGACCTCATATCTACTTCTTCTTCAGAGAGATGGCGATGGAATTTCATCACCTAGAGAAGGTAATCTCTCTCTCTCTGTTTCAGTCTATCCCTTTTACTCCATCACTTGCTCTCTCCCCTCTCTACTACACTTTGCGTGTCTTATTGCAGGTGATGGTGTCCCGTGTGGCGCGCGTGTGTAAAGCGGACATGGGCGGCTCTCAGCGCGTGTTAGAGAAACAGTGGACGTCGTTTCTGAAGGCGCGACTCAACTGCTCCGTCCCAGGAGACTCCCACTTCTACTTCAACCTCTTACATGCCACCAGTGACATCATCAGCATGCAGGGACGAGACGTCATCCTGGGTCTGTTCTCCACACCGCCCAACAGGTATGCGGACACACACAGACACACACAAACACACACAAACACACACACAGAGTTTTTTTCTCACTACTGTCCTTTCCCTGTCTTTGGTAGCATCCCCGGTTCTGCGGTGTGTGTGTTTGACATGCAGCAGCTCGCCCACGTCTTTGAGGGAAGGTTCAAGGAGCAGAAATCCCCTGAGTCCATATGGACCCCTGTACCAGATGAAGTAGTCCCTAAACCGAGGTACTGTCATGCATCGTAGACTTAGAAGGGACTTTGGCAGAATGCTTTTGTGCCGCTGTCTGCTGCTGGAGAGTCTGTCTTACATAAGGTCTAGTTGCAGCGTGGTTATAAGTCCCAGTGGTCAATCACACCGTGCCTTCACTCCTATTCAGCACATATTCTAATACAGCCTCTGGCTACATAGAAAAGAACTCCTCTGACTCTGTCCTCCTTTCTCACTCTTGCTCTCTCTCTCTCTTGCTCCACCTCTATCCTCTATCCATCCATTTATATCTCGCTCTTTCTATGTCTGTATATATATATATCTTCTTGTCTTCTCTTGTCTCTCCTTCTATTGCTCTCTCTCTCTCTTTATCTCCCCTTATCTCTGTCTCTGTCGGCAGGCCGGGGGGCTGTGCGGTACAGGGTTCCAGATTTAGCTCCTCTACCACACTGCCGGACGAGGTGCTGAACTTTGTGAAGACTCACCCGCTGATGGACGAGACTGTTCCACTGCTGGGACATAGACCCTGGGTGGTCAAGACCATGGGACGGTACAGGCATTGACTCCCTTTATAGCTTTCATGCAGAGTGTTAAGCTTTAATGGCATGAAAATGAGGAGCCAGTACCATTAAAAGTCAATATTCTTCATCTATCTATCTATCTATCTATCTATCTATCTGTTTGTCTGTCTAGGTATCAGTTGACAACCATGGTAGTAGACACAGAAGCCGGTCCCCATAAGAACCGAACAGTGTTGTTCTTGGGCTCAACGCGGGGAACCGTCCTCAAGTTCCTTATAATTCCCAAATGGGACGCTGTCTCCCACAGCAGTGTCTTTCTGGAGGAGGTGGAGGGATTCAACCCTGAGAAGTGAGTAGCCTTGCCTTTGATCCCTAATAAATTATGAAGTTGACATAATAAGCCTTTCACTCTTGGTAAGTATGCTGCTCCAAGTGGATCAGCTCCTATGTTAGCTGTCCTTAATTGAGAACTGGCGAGCAGTATTGCTATTTGCCCAACAACTGCCTTTGCTTATGCTTATTTCAAACTGAAACACAGCTTACAATTTATGTTGTGACATTATGAGTCTGTGCTACGCCTGCACATGCTGAAATGATCACTGCTCTCCGAGCAATATAAAAGCTATGTTGCATAGATTGGCGTTTTAGTTGCACAAACATTTCTCGGAGGCAGAGCTGCTCTGGAGACATCTATGCTGCCGTAAACCCCAAAGAGTGGAGCCAAATAAATACAGCAAGTTAGCTAACGGGCAAATGTGAATATAAATAAAATATATGAATGTCAGTGACTTATTTTTTCATTCATTCATGACCATGGCATTCACGAACCTGGAAGGTCAGCAGGATATCTAGCTGTCTTACCTAGATAGCTATAGGTTAGTATGGCTAGTTTGAACTCAACAGCCTCTGCTGCTACGCTAACTAGCTAACCTGGCTAATTTATCATGGCTAGAGCACTAGGCTTCATAATGTTAGCTACCGCCTCTCTTACCCCTTGCTGTTTTCACTGGGCTTCAGTCTAACATTACTTTGGCTCTTTGGCTCTGTCCATTGAGGTTTCACTCAACCAATAGGATTATTTCTGCCTCCAGAGCAGCTCTGCCTCCAAGGAATGTTTGTATAATCTGCTTGTGCTGCCACTGTTCAAATGTCTGTGGTATTGTATGACTTAACGGGCTTTCTGTATAGCAGAAGATTTGTCACAGGTTCATTTTGAGGCCCAAAGAGAAGAGTCCCTTACCTCATCCCCCCCTGCCTCCTCTCTTTACACTCTGTCTCCATCTCAAGGTGTGGTGAAGACTCTGCCCAGGCTCGTCAGCTGCTGTCTCTGTCGTTGGACCGGCCCAGCCACACTCTGCTGCTGGCTTTCCCCTCCTGTCTGGTCAGAGTGCCTACCTCACGCTGCCACCTGCACTCACGCTGCATGAAGTGAGTAACAGGATCACAGGATTATTGTCTCATTGCAAATACTTGATGAGCACCATACTCTTTATACATCAGACTCGTCAGTCTGATGATGTGGCCACGAGCCCAGGTGGTAACAAGTTACATTTACTTACGGTAGAAAAGTAGCATTTTTGTGCACTTTTTTAAAATATATTTTACTTGAATATGTTTTGACTGAAGTGTTTGAGTTCATTACATTTTAAATCACATCCATCACAGAGTACAAATGTTGTAGACTCTCCTCCATAAGCATTTCATGAGAAACTGGCTAATAGTAAATTGCATCTGCACCAAGCATGTGGAGGAAATTTTAAGTTAACTAACAAACATTAATTGCTCAAAAAAAATATATTGCAACTGTTTCTGTCAGCAGGGGATAGATTGCATGTATGTTTTGTGAGCTACTGCTACTCTTAGTTGTTACATTTATTGTTTCCCTTAATATATGTAATTTAATTTGGGAGGATCTGTTTACTTGATGAATACTATTGAAGTGGAAGAATATGTTCTTCATTTGAGTTTTATATTAAAGACGCGATTGTACATCATGAATATCAAAATGGCATTCATTCTCTAGAGATTGGGGAAAAACTTTAAAGTAGGACTCCAGTATACTCAGTGTTTCTTCGCCTTTCATTTTACTTTAACCTTTTTTTTTCATTGGTGTGTGTGTGTGTGTGTGTGTGTGTGTAGGAGCTGTCTAGCCTCCAGAGATCCCTACTGTGGCTGGACCAGAGGCAGCACCTGCTCCTTCCTAAGACCAGGCACACGGTGAGAGAAAAATACATTCACATCAGTCTATGAAAAATGTCTCCTTGTTACCCTTCTATATCCGGTAGCTCTGGTATCCAGGTAGCTCCAAATAAATACATCTCATGGGGAATGATCTCTATTGGAAAAGTGGAAAAGTACCAGCATTCTTGTATGTTTTGTATGGAAATGTTAAGCCTTGCAACTAGCTAATGGTGAATTCTTATGAGGTTGTGTATTCCCACAACATAAGGGGAATAAATGCTATAAAATTGCGTCAGGGTGGCCTAGTGGTTTGAGAGGCCATCTTTCAACTGGAGTACCTGGGTTCAAGGTGTGTCAGCCAGCATCCACCCTGCTGAAGTGTCCTTGAGCAAGTCACTGAATCCCTACCAGCTCCTGTTGCTGCCTGTAGCTGGCCCTGCTTCCCTGATAGGGGACAAGCAAAAAGAGAATATCCCTACAGGGATCAATAAAGTATCCCATTACACTGAATCACATTAACACACCAATAAGGGCCATAAATTAGCAATACATATATTTGTGGAAAATGTGGTAAGTGACCATCTTCATATATGTCTTATTTTCAAGCAGTTTACGGGCCTAATTTCACTGTTCTCAGTATAGACTGGAGTTTTTTTATTTCTTACACAATACCATTTGAGATCATATAACACTGTGAGTCTATAGCACCAGTACATTACATTGATTGATTCTACCTTATTCTGTGAAGAGATATCATGAAAATCCTCGGTGCCTTCAGGCACTGATCGTCTTTTCTGTGATCTCTGTGTTACTGCAGGCTACCTTTTCAACAAGACGTGGAGTACGGAAACACCACCTCCCAACTAGGAGACTGTGATGGTAGGTTGCAGCAGCACTACGACATGGATACACACTGGACTCAAAGCAGTCTCCGCCTAGTGGCTCAATACGTCATTACACCTGACTACTTCTCACTGAACATTTTGTTCTGAAATATTGGCAAAAGGGAACATGCATGACAACCCCTGTAATTAAGCACACTTTTATTATCCAAGGTGGCATGTGATTTCCTTTCCAGCTCATTATATTGGATTAAGATCCACCAGGAAGGGATTCATTCAACCTTGATATTAACTATTGAGTCATTTGGTGTCTTTGTCAGAGCTCCAGCAAGTGAGAGTACGGAACAGGGATTTCGGTTTCACCCTCACTTCCTACAGGTCAAAGCACCCTCAGTTTAATTAGAGAGGATGTGTAACTACTGGTAGACAATATATGGTTGCAGGATGGGGAATTCATCATCCCGTTACATCCAAGGCTTTGTTCTCTCAAAGCTGAATATCTGGCAGGGAACTTACTGAGGCTAGCCAGTAAGCTATCTGGAAAAAGCTTAGCATCGACGTCACTTCTGCCGAGATCTAAGGCTCAAATGTCAATGCAGCAGTGCCTGAGAGGGCCTCTTAAAACTTTGAAAATCCTAAGCTCTGAAATGAACTCAGTGGTGGCCAAGCCCAGTGCCTCAAAGGCATTTCCTTTCCAGCAAAATTCTCTCTGAACTGTTCTGTCCATTTTAGTCCGGTTTCAGAGTGATCAAAGCCGTTGACTTACAGAACTGCATTACTAAAACAAAAAACAAAAAGAATACACTGTACAGTCCAAGCCCTCTCATGTCTCATCTGTTTTAAATTGATATATGCCCCTCTACGTTCTATCCTGGTCTAAGAAATCCATAGCTGTAGAAGTCAGTGATGCTAGACTGCAGAGCTGACAGACTCTAACCCGAATGGTGAAAGTATTGGAGAGCAAGAGCCAGAGACAGGCATGTGCTGCTGTGTCTGCAGATGGGAGTGATTAGAGCTGGGTGGAAACACTGAGGTAATGGTATGCTGCATGGAGAGACTCTCTGGCCAGGCTGCAGACTGGAAACTGTGAGGAGAGGAGAAGAGAGGAGAGGAAAGGAGAGTCAGCTGTTGTGGTTTGAGTTCTGCTGATGACAAGTGCAGGCCTCCCTGAGCCTGGAGCCTGTGGAGCCCCAAGGCCAGGCTGGAGAGGAGCCCCTTTAAAACTTAATCATCTTAGAAAATCTTATATTATGTATTATTATTATAATCTTATATAAATCTTACATTACAGAAAGTTATCATTGTGAATTATGAGTATCATTGTAGTTATTGATTTATGATGATACATTATAACTTGGTAAGGGGAAAAGCACTAAATAAAAGTAGTAAAATAGTATTACAAATTTGAACTGCACCCTGTGGACAGATATGCCCATAATAGAGGAAGGCTTCCAGAGAGGATGTCCGTTCTACTATTCTACTAAATACCATCCACATGATTGTGTCTCTAAATCTTTAGGAATCCTCCAGCAGAGTCTCCTAATCGAACCAGAGAGTTTGGTGTCCCTCAACCTGCTGGTGGCATCCGCAGTCTCGGCATTCACCATCGGGGCAGCGCTTTCTGGTCTTGCCGTCTGCTGGATCATGGCCCACAAGCCCACAAACCGTCGCCATGGCAACACCCCCCAGTCTTCCATCCAGCGTCGTGAGAGGGGCCTGCTGAGTAATGGAGGTGGGATGGGAGGCTCTGTGCTTAGTGTAACGCGACAGGGAGGTGGGGACCGCCCGTGCTCTCAGGGCGGGGAGACCCTATTCGTCATGCCCAATGGCTGGGTGAAGTCAGGGGAGCTCGACCCCGGTTTCATGCCCACCCCGGAGCACACACCCCAGCAGAAACGTCGTGGCCTACGCCTGTCAGACTCCAACTCTGGGGGCTGGGACACCAGCCAGACCTACTTGGGGGGAGGGTCTGTGGGCCTGGGCTCACCCTGTCGTATGCCCCCCTCTGTCTACCTGACCACCAGACTCTTCCAACAGGGGGGAGGCGGAAGACACGCGGGTGAAGGCCGAGGGAGTGATACACCGCGCCAGCACTATGTCTGTCTGAGCAAGCAAGAAAAAGGAGTGAGGGGGACACCCAAAGCCCCTCTCAGGAAGTCTGCTGGAGAT
>CABFOQ010024658.1:0-15167 GCA_900660455.1 Gephyroberyx darwinii
CTGGAGGCCATAAAAGCCATGCCCGTACCCGCTCCTGCCCGGTGTTCATTCCACCTCGGCCTGACCCCCCCACCGCTATGTTGCTTAACCATGGTCACAGCAGCCTCAGTTGCCCTGGCAATGCCCTCAAAGCAATAACCCCACCCATCCTCTTGCCATATCACCACAGAGGCTCCGCCCATGTCTGAGACCAGACCAAGCCTCTCTCTGGGGTTTATAGTGACATGTGCCTTCCTGCTTCTGTTTCTGCACCACACAGTGTCTGCTTTACACCAGTCAGACTCCAGGGCGGTGCTCCGAAGCTTTGACTGACAGGCAGAGACACCAATAGACTGACTAGCACGCCCGCCATACTTAAAGGGCTGGCCATCAATGTCAATGATAATAAAAGCCTGGAAGATGCTCCTTACGGACCTGTTTTTTTGATTCTGAGCATATCATCAGCTGCAGCCACACACTGCATCCACAGAAGGTCAGACCTCCATTTCAAAGTTTGGACAATGTTAGCAAGACATCACATGGTGCTACTGTAAAAGGGGCAGGGCATTATAATCTCCTCTGTATGACTCAAGGGAAGAGACGGATGACTCATCATCAACACTGCGTCTAAAGCACAACTGACCAACCTGTACTATGCAAGATCCTGTGTACAGTTCCTCCCTTCTCAGTACTGTACAGCTCACTCTGTTCCATATCTGTACCTCTTTCCTCCCAGTCATTCAGACGATCCCACCACAGTTGTAGTCAGCTCATTGAATGTCATTAGCAGCTGATCCTTTTTCCTTATCTTATAAGAGGTGTGAACATATCGACCATCTGTTGTACATTATGAGCCAGTTCTGTCATACTTGTCAGTGTGGACCCCTGGTTAAGACCAGATGTGTTGTTTGTGTCTTCACAATGAACAAAAGTGGGATTTATTTTTTTTGTCGTCTCATCTCCTCCTCTTCCTTTTTCGTAACAGTGCCTCTCAGGCTGTCTTGGCCAGTCCAGTATAAAGCTAGCTACCAGGTGAAATCGCTAGCAACCCAAAAGCCAATCGCTGTCCTCTCAGTTGAGGGACAGTATTCTGCTTAGTTTCCCTCCTCTCCTTTGGGAACAGTCTTCACCGATCTTGAGACGTTTGTTGCTTCTGCAAGGTAACCACGTAACTTAAAGCTCATAAGCACCAATGGTACAACGTATTCTGTGAAACTTCAGCCTTGTCTGTGAACAAGAAATCTATCTCACTACACCGCATCACACAATTAAGCTAGCAGCAAATAGGAGAAAGGAAAGCAGTGAGGTTTCTCGTCTCTGACCATGTGCTGAAGCTACTGTAGGTCCTAAAGATGTGACCACACTTGAAACAGGAACTACCAAGGAGATCGAAGAAATGTGATTCTTACCTCTTGGTGAAAACAAGTACTGTAATGTAATGAACACTGCTGTTTTGTAATAAATCTGGCCCCAATCCATTACAACAATCAATAACAGGTGAAAGGATGCATCATTTTGGCTTTGTATTGTAATGGCTTCTCCATTCTAACGGTCATCAGATGTACATAGTAATTATCTAGTAGTCTAGGCTTTACGAGGTAGTGCAGCAAGCATGTAAACAATGAAGCCCATTTTATCAACTAGAGTAATCTCACTATTGGGTTAAAGGGTGTGTGGGGCCCTCTGGTGGACAGAGAGATGATTGCGTGAGAAGGCCAGTGAATGTTGCTGTAGTCAGACCTACAGTACTATGAAGATCTTGGTCAAAAGGTTAATTATTAAACTTAATCACTGCGTTGAATTTACCACTCTACCACAAAACAGGCCTTACGTTTGGTTTTCCTTTGATTTACAATAGATGAACGGTGATGTCAGACAGCTTTTACTCTGCAGGTGACAAAGACAGATCTTCTGGTTGTATCTGATCTGAGGTATGTTGAAACAGCTTGCACGAGCATTGAATGTTACCCGGTGCCTCATTCTAAAACCAGCGTCATCTTAATCTAGGCTAAGGTTATATCTTCAGTAGCCTATAGATTTTGAATTGTAATGGTAGTGTGTGACTCTGAAGGGGGGCAGGAGTGCTGCTGTACTGACTGAACGTATTTGGTCTTGCTTTAAAAATGGATTATGTTTCAAGATACAAAGTGCATTCCCCAGTATCGGATATTTATTGGTTTTCAGATGGATACAAAAGTCAATTCTACAAAATCTAATCTTTGGGAGTGTGTAAATCCAGCCTTGGATCTTAGATTGTTCTTTTGGAAACACTATTGTATATTTATATTGAGATGAGCATGAATTCATTTTAACTGTTTAAGATTTATGAAGTAATGGAGAATATCATGCAGTGATTCAATTTCAAAAGTTGATGTTTTTGTCCAAGTTTCATGGTATTCTGCCAGGTAAAGATTATCAAATGGTAAATGCAGTGACTAATACCAAATTGTGGATTTTAATCTTAGTATTATTGTGAATTAGTACCTCAAATGACATATTCCTAAGTGATCATCGTGTAAATATTGACAAAGCATATGAAGCATATTATAGAGCTCACACATAGTTAGAAGCCTATTTATGAACTAACCTGTGACATTGTAGTCAACAACAAAAAACAAAATAAGATTTAAAACTACAAAAAAACAAGAAAAAGTGAATTTGTTTCTCGGTGCCTGAACAGTATTCACAGCGGAAGGGTTGAGTTCTTCCGAAGTAGGGGGTTGTTTTTATTGCAATGTATTTTTCTGTTAACTTGAGTTGATTGATATACTGTATGCTACCCAGAATGCCCTTATCTCCATTTGTCATGATTCTCTACCCTTCTCAGTGGTCCATGTTTTCCATGCTCTCAGAAAAGGAGTGCCAATGTTGGATTATTGATAATGTCTCCTGCTATTATGATTGGAAAGCCAAAACTGATTGTTGCTTTCAAAAATGTTTTAGTCTGTTTACTCCATCTTATGAAATCTATAATTTTGGTCCTCGGTTCTGATTGAATCACATTGAAAGCTGTTGTAAACTACCTGATCAACACACCTGTCAGCCCATAACAGCTTTTAAATATTAACGTCTCATACGGTGCTTATGTGCCGCTTACCAACCACTTTGTTGAGCTACTGTTCAAGGTCTATATTGCTAGGTGGAGAAATAATTATTGATTAAAAATGTATTTATTTAACATTTGTTACCATTTTATAAAGGCAATAAGCCACTTGAGGCCACAAGTCAGTGATTTCAGACAAGCTAAGGGTTTTAAGCCTCTTAAGAAATGTGTACTACAGCTCCAGGATGGACCACTGCATCTCCCTCCAACAGTGAGGCCAAGTGAACCAGACAAGTGCACACGTTGCAGGTGAAGGGTAGAGAATCAGCCAGTAACACACAGATCATGTAACAGTGAGGGTGAGAGGCTCTTGTGTGTCAGTGGGTTAGACACAGTTTGTACAGATCAATGCCTGCTGTGGCCCCCATCCTCCTCTGTACTGTACACTTCCTAGCGGGGATTCAATGTCCTGCTATACAAATGCCTGGACTACTACTGATACAGATGACTTCAGGTAGACTGTAGATTTGCTTTACCGTTTTCATCAGTATTTGAACTTAAGGTGAATTCATTTCATGGACTGAAGCTGTATTCTGAAGGTAGAGCTCTTCTTGCTTTGTGTTCTTCAGGAGCAGAAGTCTAAATGATGTTTGTGAACACTTGGTTTACAAAAGCCTTGAATACTTGATATTTGTCATTAAAAATTGAAAAAAAAAAAATCTACTTTGTGTCTGACTTATTTGGTGTCAGGGAGTATGTATAGAAATGTTAATGGTGGGGTGGGAAGATAGTAGTACTGAATGAATTGATCATACTGAAGGTAAATAATGTTGAAACATCATTGTGAATGTTGGAAGGGTTTATTTAACAGCTTCATGGCTTTCCTGAAACCAGAATTGTTGCAATACTTCTACACACATCGTCAAGAAAGAAAATGACAGTACCAGGTTTTGTAGTTTCTAAGCAGTAGGTACATCTATGTTGCAATTGGGTGGCAAGAAAGGAATACCACTGAGATAAACCACTGGCAGATAAAATACGTAAAGATTGATGCCTTAAATCGACGGTCTTACTTAATTTTATGCAATGCCTGCTATGTGTATACTGTCATAGACAAAGCTGCAACACAGTGTACTGTCAGATAACCAGTTTTATGGGACTATACAATTACATTCAAAGTGAATTGACCATGTGCAACACTATACTCTCGATTATCAAAGCACTATGACGTACAGCACAAGATTAATGAGATAAAAAAATAAAAAGTTACACAATGAACAGTGTATGTTTTGTAACCCCTTGTGACTGTGTAAGCCTTTGTGATTAATGACAAATCTACTTTGTTCAAACTGAACTGTTGTGATTAGTGATGAACACGCAACTGCAGAACGAGAGCTGGTGCAATGGTGCAACTACATTCAGACCTGGGCAAATGGTGTCTGCAAAACAGTTTTTAGCATTTTTTTCCACCTGCTTTGAGTACCAGATGGATTGGGTTTACTGCAGCTGGATAATTCAGATGGTGTCAGGTAAGTTGTCAATTATGTAAAAGTATTTGGAAGTCAATTTAGTATACTTTTGTGATTGTCTAAATTTTCCAATACTCTTATGTGACAAATTCAAACACTAACAATTGTTTGCAAATATCCACGTTTGACAACATAAACAAAACCACGTGAAACATATAATTCATTGTTAGAAGTAACTGATGAAGCAGATGTTGCATATGTATCATTCTGTAACTATTTCAGAAGTGACAATCCAGTTTTCATCTTAGAATTCATTTAGAAATAATCATTTCATAAAACCTGGTTTCACAGTGGACACATTTTTCAAAGCCACAAACAGTGGAAGGTGAGAGTCATTATGTGGAAATGTTCAAAAGTGCATTTGGGGTCAAAATGTTGCCGTTATCTAATTGGTGAGTGGTTACTTTTATGATGGAGTGCACTGTGATAGGGTAGGATGACAATGTCTGTTCCAAGATTGGGGCGTACCTACAGTTGGCTAATGCTAACTATCCATTCAGACCTTGAAATGGTTTCACCACTCTAATAATCTGTTTTTCATAAAAATATATATATATGTATATATATATATATATATATTAAAAACATCAATGGTGTTATCCATTTGGAATCAAACATCTTTAATTCCAATACTTAAGTTTAGCTGCGTTTAAGGCTTTTCCTTTTCTAAATATATATATTTGAAAAACATAACACTGTTTACTAATAAATGAAAACACCTGTAAAAAAATAAACAATACATTTAATACTCATAATACAGCTCTGACTGACTGACGTGACATCACTCGCCATTGCACTTGACAAGCCCAATCACTGTCTCTATGACAACCAGCCTCTCAATGGCTGGCCAGCACACGCGTCTGCCTCAGTGGGTCTGATTGGAGGGTTGAGGCAGAGAGCCACTGCCTTCATAGTCCAGGGTGAGGGGCAGTGTTTGTCGAGGCAGCACCTGTACTACCACCCTTACACTCTGGGGGGTGCTAGTCTGCGTGGTGGTGGGGCTCCCAGTGGTGCTGGCCTGCACCTTGGGCCTCAGTGTTTGTGGGGAGAAAGGGAGGTAGCCTTGGGCCTGGAATATGTCCTCCTCTTCCTCTGGTTCCAGCCCCAGGCCCAGGCTCTGGTCAGGGCTGGTTGTCTCTCGGTGGCCCAGGCCAGACTCCAACTGAGCTTGCAGGCTGTTGTGAGTACGCAGCAAGAGGTCGTGATGTGTCTCCAGCTCCGTCAATCCATTCCCACTAAACAGTCCCTCACCATCCATCTCCTCCAGCTGCTGGGCCCACGTGTCACTGTGGGCAATATCCCCGCCCCTCCTTGGACCTAATGATGATATCACCGATGGTGACATCACAGAAACCCCAGGCCTGTCCATGCGCCTGTCAGGGAGGTCGTTCACAACAGATTCCAGTTTCCTCTGTGGTGTGGGCCTGGGCGAGGGCGGTGGTGAAGGAATTTTGCTGGGGACGGGGGTGGTGAGGTGAGCCTCCATAACCAGGCCTGGCCAGATGTCCCTGGCTGGGGCTAATTCTCCTCCACTGCCCTCTTCAAGGGCCCCACCCCCGGCCCCGGAGCCCAGCTCTGTCAGAGAGGAGTCGTCAAGCTTATGGGTTTGGTTGAATTTGTTAAAAATGTGTCGCAGTGCAAACATATTATCTACATCCTTCTGGAAGTTGGCCCAGTTGTCCGGGCTGGGGCTGTAGTCAGGCCTACATTCGTACAGGCTTTCGTTGATACTATACAGATCCTCCAGTCCCTGCCAGTCCACCTCCTCCTCTGTCAAGTTAGGCAGCTTAACCCTGTCGTCCATCCCATATTGGCTGTGTGCTAGGGAAGAGAGAGATAGGCAGGAACTGTCAGAATCTGCAGGAGTACACCAGTATAGGTCTTTTTCAAGTTTGCTCAGACAGCATGCAGTCATGCCCAGCTTCCGGCTCTCACTACAGCAGCCAGTTCCATGGGGTTAGTGGCCCCGGCAAGACACACATTCACACACTTAAAAGCGGCATTACTAGATAAACAGCACCCACACTACGCTGAAGCCATGAGTAGTGCAAACACATGCTGCCTTAGAAAATGACATTAGAAAGACAGACTAAAGAAAATCATTTTGTGATCCTTCATCATAATAAACTGAACATACTGGCTAAACTCACAACAAATCAAATAATGTCATAAGTAATGATAGGCCTGGGCTGGATTGAAATAAAGAGCCAGGCAACCTGAAATCAAAGAAGTAAACAACAGTAAAGGAAAAATAAAGGTGATGAACTTCTGCAAAAAAGGAGAATGTTCAGAAGAAAAATGAAGTATATGAGCCTGCTGAGTGGTGTGTCCCCAGAAAAAAAGATAAATGAATACAAAATACTATTGAGAAAGAAGCAAATTAAGCAAAATTAGAGTTGGGCTCAGTTTGATGTGAATGGGTTACAGCCAATTCAGAAAAGACAAAAATATCATACTCTGAATTGACCACACTGAAAAAACATTGATGCCTGTTTTAGTTGGCTTTCCTTCTCAGATCAGCTTTCTTGTAACTCCTGCAACTACTTCAAGCTCTGATGTGGAGTGAATGTGTCTACTGTGAATAAAGAAAATGGAGATGGTTTGACATAGGCTTAGAGACTCACAGGAAGGAGAGGCTCGGTCTCCTCTTTGACCACTTTCGATGCTGCTGTTGCCTGGTAAGCAGGTGCCAGAAACAGAGGTCAAGAGGTCAACAGGAGGACAGAGAGGTCACAGCAACTCAAGTGTCCATTCTACCACTAGCTAATGGCATGAGCAAAAATGAAAGTCATGTTATGCTAGCACATAGTATGGTGATGACTGTTTATCTGTGGATATGGTTGGCATGGAGGATGATGTTAAAGCTAACATGTAGAATGTGATGCATGAGGGAGATGATACAGTATCATGCATTTCCATTCACATGCACTGGGTCTCAGATGAAAGCACATTTTCAGCACCTTTTCATATGGCTCTTTTTTATATTATTATTATTTTTTTAATTCAGCCATGCTATCCTGGATATTGCCAAAACAACTACAGAGGACCAACTGGGTCTACTTTGGAGCTTTGTCTAAAAAGTGAGCCGTCTGCACTGAAAATATGAGGCAGAGAATGCTGCTACACAAATGAAATGGCTGATATGAGTGTATGTTCAAACATCTGCAGCCTGACATACAGCAGATACAGGTGCCGATAGGTGGTGCCCACAGGGTGACAACAAAGGAAGCTGCTTTAATAAAAAAAAAAAAATCCAAAAGGTCTGTTATGATTTGTTAGCGTGTCCCCAGCATGCAGCCACAGATCAAGCGCCGGCACTCCATGGATGGGTATTAGTGAGAATGAGGCAGTTTGGCCCATGCAGGTGTTAAAGAAAGCCACTGAAGAGAAACAAAAATAGTGGATACCTGTGTGGCTCATAGCTTCCTCCATCTTTACCTCCTGATCAGAAAAATAAAAGCAATTGATTGTTAATGCTTTGAATCAAGGAGATGTCAGAGGGGAATAAATGGTTCATTCACATTGAAGTTTTCTTCATGCACAGCTGCGACTCCCTAGGGAGAAATGCAATTACTGGATGAAGAGAAGGGGGGAGGGTGCAAGTAGGGGAGGGAGGAGGGGCTTTGGGGATATGGATGGAGGAACTAAGGGAGGAAAGTTTTAGGGATCATATGATTGGGTTTGGATGAAGAGATGAAGATTGTTCAGAATGGAGAGGTTGGAGTGGTGGAGAGTTCAACAGGGGTTTTCCCTTAAAGGCAAAATGCAGAAGTTTATCCAGTCAGGTGAAAATGGTGTCCCATGGGAGAGTCACACTCCAAAAATAGATGGAAGTTATTGTTGGATCCAATTCATCAAGTAGTTAAGTTTTAATAATCTATTTTTCCAACAAAAACATTGGTGCTTGGTGAAACCACAATAGCAATTGCACTGGTTCAAGGAGCTGGCCTGATACCCAAGCAAGGGCAGCCAGTGCAAGTAACTGATTTCAGGCCGCTATTTGACTTGTGCTGGCATGGTTTTGACAACTCCAGCACGCCAGCATTGAAACACAACCAGTTTCTGAGAGCAGCTTGGCCGCTCCAATGCTCCACTCTCCAGCTACTAATTACAAACATGGTTTTTATCCTCAGGACATAAACAACACGGCCAGTTCATGCCACACACAAACACTACAGCTAAGCCTTAAGCCTAGGGCTTAGGTCATCAAAACATTACTTATTAGTCACCACTGTTGCTTGAAGATGCTTGGACCCTGTGGTGGTGGTAAAAAAAATAATGTGGCTGATCAGAGCAGTGGTGCTTGACAGACTCATGTAAAATGACAGCCTCAATTGCCGTGCTGACAGCATCCTCCAAATAATATCACTAACACACAGTGAGTCATGAGGCGGCAGAGGGCCAGGGCACACAATGGTAACATGGCCTAAGAGGGTGCTTGTTTTGACTGTACTGTAGCTGAAGTTGCTCTGGAGAAATTCTATGTGTAAACTTAATGTCTACAGCACGATTAAATTTAAAATATAGTATGTGCAGGCTGTGTGTAATGTAGACAGGCAACAGGTCTCAGGAGATCAGCAGACTCTGGCATGAGGGTTGAAAAAGAAAGATTATTGTGTGTGTGTGTGTGCCATCAAAAACATCAAACACACATCCACAAAGGGTACACGCAGGTCTCAGTGACGATTGCTTGACCTTCAAATGAAATTTCGGCATACATTGGATCATCCCCATTCACATGCAGCATGCATATATGTGCACACACACCACTGAGACTGAAACAGATTCAGAACACAGCAGAAGAGCAGACTGAAATCACAGTCACATAACCAACATGACTATACAACACTCGTATTACTGTACAGCACAAAATGTATCTTATAACTTGAATTAATTCAAATTAGTTTAACAGTTAGTTTGCTTCAGGATCAGGATCTCACTCTTCTGTGTGTAAAATCTGTTTCAGTTGTTGTCTCAGAACTCACAACACTACAACTACAGTCGGAAACCCACTGATACCAATCCATTATGTCCACCTATATCAATGTATATTTTAGGACCGGTAGGTAGAAAGGTAGGATGTTATGAGCATTTTTACCTGTATCCACGCCTTTAGGGCGAGGGTTACACTGCTTGTGCCCTTGACAGCTCCTCATCTCCATCAACTGGGCATGGAGAGTGTTCAGTACCTCTCGATCCACTGCGTACACCGCATTGGTCAGCTGCACATATACAACACACACACAAACACAAGCACACAGAAAGACACCTATTAATCCCATGCCACTATACTTGCAAGTGTCACTGCCTCAAAGAAAGCCCAGAATGGAGGTTGCATATTGCTGCTGGCTCCCATTTAGAAAGATTTCGATTTTACATTGGTTCACTTGACACTTTATGGGTTGAGCAAGTTTCATTTGATTTCATTTCAAGAAGCTATTGAAACCCATTTGAGAGAGAGAGATAGAGAACAGATAAACAGCTCAATAACAGTAGACAGTTGTGCATTACATCACAGTATAGTTCACTCACCTGGTAGGGGTCATTGTTGAGGTCAAAGTACTCCAAGAAGCCGGTGGCAAACTCACAGAACAGCGTGTTGTGGGTCTCGTTGATGGTCCTCAGGCACCAGTAGGTGTTGTTGTTGGAGCTGGTGCAGGCACAGAACCCACCCACTAGAGAATAACCGAGAGTCAGTCATTGTTAAACAAGGGCAATCATGGTGTCGGACCATGCTATATTAAATTGGATAGTGTTTTGGTAAGAGGTGTGAGGAGCTGGCAGTATAGTTACATACGATTCCAGAAGGGGGCAGTCTGCCAGTGGTCGTTGTTGTGGGTGAAGCAAGTGAGACCAGGCAGGCTGCAGTCATCTCCCTTCCTCTGCCTCTTCCTCTCCTTCCTCTCCTTCTTCCTTCTCCGGATCTCGTTGTACAGCTGGGCCTTCCCATCTACTTCCTGCGTAGCCTCCCTGATGGACAGAAACGTGAGCTTATTACAAAACAGGGTGATGTAAAGATGACATCAGCCCATATCTTCTCTGGTGCCAGTAACCACAGTGGTGGAACTTCTGGAGGGAACTTCCAGAAGGCAGCACTGGTGCCAGGACATGACAGTCTGTTTACTTTCATGTTTAAGCTCTTACTAGGTCCAATTTTCTCTGGGACGACATTCTAGCCACTGTCCCTCTTCCTTTCTGCCTAAATACACAACAGTTACTGCAAAAAAACAGCTGCTTTGTATTGGCATAATCTGTTCCCAATGTTTCCTGGTGCAAGTTGATCACTGTGTTTGAGGGATTGACTGACCTCCCCTCTGCTGAGTCATTCTAGCTTTTCCATGCGGCTCAGTCAATCACTTCCAGACACACACACACACACACACACACACACACACACACACACGCACATGCACACGCACACACAATAGGTTTGGAATCCCTGGCCATACATTTTCCTTGGCATTGAAGCCCCAATGAGGGACAGGGACACCCAATAAAAGTTTCTAGAGGACATGCCCTCTTTAGAAACCCATTGGTGCTTTCAGGACACGTAACAAATCTTCTTAAAAAAACATCATAGCACACATACACCCATGGTTTAGTAATAACATTCACAATACCCCATCGGTAACATGCATGCAGTGACCATGCAGATTTATGACAATGATCAAACAGCATCTAGTTACATCAACAATGTAGAGTCATCATAATATTTGATGTCTGCACAATACACATAACGTCAGATGCAGATTACATGGTCAGTATTAATCAACATGGAAAGGGGTGATAATAAATGGGGCAAACCCATAATCAGAGGGGAAGAGGAACTCACTTAAATGGATGGAGTTGATCATTCTTGTTCTTCGATCTCTCTGCTTTGTTTCTGTCTCCTTTGCTATAGTAGCTGGTTTTAATAAACAGAGAAAGAGACTAAGGGCCTGACAGAAAACTTTCATCTATGGACTCCAAAAGGGTTTGGCATTAGGCCTAAAATAAGCTATAGATGGAAATAACATCCTGTCAGAGAAAATGACATGAAAAGAAATAAAGTAGATTTAGATGACTAACCTCTTCTTTCCACAGTCACACTCATCTGGTCGTCTCCTCTTTAGATGGCCTCTTACTTCCCGGAGGTTTTTGATTTTGTCTTGAAGCGCTTCAATCTGGAATTGAATTTGCAACAGACAGCAACAGTTAAAGTCAACAACAATTAAACTCCTATCTGCTATGACCTTGCATGTGAGGGTTAGACTGGCAGAAAAATGTCTTTCTTCTTCCCGTATCCTTTATTCATTTAATCTGAGGATCTTGTTTACAGTCACATTTTATATTTTAGGCATCTAGCAATAGTAGCATAACTTTAAACTCCTTGATCTCCAACATTACAAGCAACCAGGAGAAGTTGAGTAAGTCAGAGTAAGATTGTGAAACAGCATGTAATTTAATGATGGTCTGAGTTTGGCACACTCACCTCCTGGTCCACATAGCTCTTATGGTCTTTCCAGGCTCTGGAGGACTGGTAGATTTCTCTCTCACAGTGGACAGTGTCATTCATCAAGATGTAGCACCTGAAAGAGATACACAGCTTTCATACACTGTTGTACACCATGTAGAATTGACTCTTTTCCACCACTTTTTCATGTCAGACAAGTGAGTAGGTGTAATGGAGAGCTGATAATATCATGGTTGCCTATTGAGATACTTTTGTTCGGGTTTAGATGGAGATGGGGTTCTTACTTGTGGGTGACTTTCACAGAGTTAGGGTATCCCACAGCATTGGTGTCATCCGCTAGCATTTCCTCTGAGCCGTCATCTGACCCCAGGTCAAACTCTGAGTCCTCTGCGTTGTAGTGGCGCTTTGTAATGACACGGCGTCGGACAGCTGACTGGTCGTCTGCCTGCAGGTCGATGTCATATATCTGACCTTCGAACTCCACAGACAGAGACCTGGCAGGCCGGGTGTGGACAAAACGTGGACGATAACCTGTAAATAAAAAATAAACTTGAGTCAAGCATTATTTTTATTGTGTATCCTACTTTTGTACCAGGGTGGGACAATGCAGTGAGTGCCAAATAAGTAAGACGATCTCAAGAAAGCACTTAATATATATATGACTGACAACTTAACTGACACTATTTCACTATTTCACTATTTCACTATTTTCACTATTTCACTTTTCCTGATGAAAAAACCCGCCTATATGAAACTTTTTGAACTAACTCTGAAGTGTATGTGAAATGTATGGGAATTATTAGATGTTCGTAGTTCAGTTGCAGCTCTTCTAAACTGCACTAGATGGCATCAAACCGTTCTAATCACCACAGCACGCACATGGCAACATCCACAGAACAAATTTTAGGACTTGCTGCAGGATATGTTTGTTTTTTTACATGCATCTGTCTCACTTTAGAGCTCAAATAATCCATTACAATAAATCATGGCTTAAGCCTTTGCAGACTGTATTATTCCCATTGGCATCGAGAGACAGACATAAATACACAGTGATAAGTCTGGAATAAGTTGGATGTTAACGAAACCAGTCTACCCCATGCCCTGTTCACAACCCTTGAACTAAAACTTCTATTCTCCATCCCTTCAATTTACTTTACATGGTTTATTTGCAGAAGACAATCCACACTGATCATGATTTCTACAAAATATAGCAAATGTATCCCGGTGCTTTTCATCTGCAGTCCCAGTGTTCATGCATACTCACGCTGGCCAGAGGATGGAGGGAACTGACGGTGGGAGCGGCGGTCTGACCGGGAGGGTTTGTAGAGACTGTCCCCACAGTCGCAGCCCCTTTCTCGGTTGCCATAACTGCTGCGGGGCCTAAGGCTGCGGGCCCTCTTCCTGGAGCTCTCCTTCAACCCACCACCCTTACACTTTTGAATTCTCCACTTCCCTGTAATCTCCTCCACACAGTGCCACTTCTGTCAACAACAAACAAAGCAGCAATAAAGAGTGAGAAATTGTATTCTCTCATGAACACTTTGTTTCAATGTCTGGAGTCCTAGAAATTAAGAAAATCCAGTCCGTAATCAGTACCCATTTCAGAAATTGGCAATGAATAATATTTTGCCATAGCCAATAAAGTGCCATGTATATAAGTGATATGGAAAAAGTAATCCAGGCCTGGTCTGCACTGATTTTAGAAACTCCCTGAGACAAAAATGTTTCTGACGGACACGTCAGGCAAATCTCAGACAGCCTGTGGGAAAGAATGGTCTCCAAAAGCGGCAAGAAAGATAAACCAACACTACCGCATGAGATGAATTGGATCTGTCTGGTGTCTGTAAACAAAGTGGAAACCCCTATCAGTCTCACTGCTCCACTGGATATGTTGGTGCCAAGTGAGTCACCAGCGTAGTTGTGTAAATGCAGTCTTTTACATCCTCAGTCTCTCACAGCATCCATTCCCAGTAGAAAAGTAAGTTGAAGCTAATTACTGTGAGTAGTACTGCTAGTTAGGCCTACTATAAATGGAAAGGACACATCTGCAGAGCACAGTGCAGATGATCAGTGGTGAGTGTGGGAACGAGGGTCCACACAAAAGGCCATAAGGCAGATCGGGTTTCCTTTGGAAGTCTCACATGCTGACGAACAGCTTACGGGCCTGACAGAGCTGTTATTTCAGCATGGGACAAGAAGGGAGTAAGAGAGAGAGAAATAGGGAGAGAGAGATGTATTGTCACTTGGGGATGAACACAATCTCTCTCGTGCGCGCACACACACATACACACATACACACACACCTTCAGCGGCTGAATTCTCTCCATGGCTTTTAAGACACCACACTCACTTTGCAATAGTGCAGGACAGCAGAGAGGGATGGGGTAACTGAAGAGGGGGGAGGAGGGGAGTGGTTAGCTAGGAACATGGAAGACCATGCAAGCTGAGACATGAGTGGTAAGTAGAAGACCCAAAGTACCACAACTCATTTACACTGTCATGTACCTCCAAAATATTACAGAGGCTGCTCTATGTCCCTGGTGATTTAATATGGTGTACCCACAACAAACTAGTACTGACATCACATGACCATATCCAAAGCACCACAACAGCTCCAGGTCAAAAACACAACAGAGGCTGTTCTCAGTGAAAATCTGGTCTATCTGAAACCACTGTCATGTGGTCATATCCAAAAGGCAGTCTAAGCCTCTCTTCTTTTCCAAAACAAATCCTCTCTCATTATGACCTTAATCGTGTTCAAAATTGAGGGTCTAATGTCCTTTTTGAAAAAAGCATATGAAATATACCCTGTCTTGATCCTTACGAAGCTCCACCTCACTAAGCTTTTCTTGTGTGCATGTCCATATGAGAGACAGAAGAAGAGAGGGAGTAAGAACGAGTAAGAGTAAAGACAGGAAGAGAGGCAAAGGAGGAATAAAATAATGAGATTTAGTACTTTCCAGCCTGCACCTATATGTCAGTAAGGAACACTCCACTGAGGTTCAGCCTGCTCGTTGGGAGGCTATGTTAAATCATGCCAGACAGACCCCTTTATAACCAAATCTCCTCCTTTGTGCTATGCCGCAACACATTATGGTGTATACTGTAAATACACATAGGTACTAGAACACACACACACACACTTAAAGACATATATAGTGTA
>CABFOQ010024660.1:0-10870 GCA_900660455.1 Gephyroberyx darwinii
ACTCAGCCTCAGTGTCTTGTTTGTCTTAGGCTGATGGTACAGAAAGTTCTGCAGGAGCTAAAGCTGTACCATGGGTAAGTAAACAGGAGAAGGAGGTCTGCTTGCCACCCCAGCCTTCAGAGCAGCAGGGCAGGCCGGGTTACAAACACAGGGAAGCACTGAGCTTGCATGTGTGTTTGCACCGACACAGCATGAGCACAGCACAACATAGCTCTGTATGTGGAACATTACATGATTTTTTTTCCCCACCACATTTATCAATGATTGATGCTGACCTCACCTGAGAATGAAACCCAACTGAGTGAAACACTTTCACTGCTGGCTAAACCCTCTTTCACTGTCAGCAATACTCAGGCATGATGATGAACACAAGGCTTTGAGAAACTTGGGCTGTGAATGTTTCAGCATGCTGCGTTAGACTTCAGGATCTTAGAGTGACGGGTCTAAGTTAGGGGAACTTCCTACTGAAGCTGATTGGTTCTCCCTGTTTGGTTGTCCTCCCCAGAGCCAAGCAGAGAAACAGCAGGTCAGGGGGCAAGGATTCAGGAAGTGTCACTTGGTACGAGTTCCTCTCTAATGAGTAAGTACTGCCCTTATCACTTCTGTTCCACAGACATGTCTACATGCCATGGAACTTTATGAAGTAAAATATGAAATAATAAATCAAATTGCACATAATTAGCTGCTCTATAATTAGCTGTCTTCTTCCTCTGTATCCATTATGCATGGATCAATGAGCCAGAGCTGTCACACATGAATTCATATAAAACCAGTGAAGTGCACTGGTGGTTCTGCACTGATGTAGTTTTCATTTCCTGTCGTGGAAACAATCCAATTTTCTACTACTTTTTCTGCTACTATAACTATTAAGAGAAATAACCTTCATCCCATAATGCATTGCGTGTGCCAGAGCCATCTTCTAGAATATACACATATCAAAAATGTAATGGTCACTCAATGATTTGAAGAGTGTGACAATGATGATAGTTATGTAACTTAGATAATACCCTGATTGAATGAAATGGCATCTGGGACAGTGTTTTATACTGCTGTCATAAAGGAGGGTCCAGATGATCAGTCAAACCATGATCAATAAATATGATTCAGTGATAAACTTGAGCATGGGTTAACCTGGCGGCATTCTTGGTATGTTGCGGACTATTGTGGTTCATGCTCTGCTTCCTCCATCAGGAATGAAGAAGAGGAGGATCGTACAGAGAAGGTAGAGAAAGGCACCAAGGTGAAGCGAACTCTCAGCTCTCTGAGGAACAGGATGACTGGCTCCTTCAATAAAGACAAGGTAAACCTTTACCACAGACAACTGGTGGACTGTGTCCCTGACTGTGTCCCTGACTGTGTACTCTTACTGCGATATGCCATGCTGCCTGAACTGCATTCTGTATATGATGACCGCATGAACTGGGATTCCTTGCGTAACAATTTCTTCAAGAGCTTCAAGAATCATGAGACGCAAAGTTCCATCACTGCAAGCTAGAGTGCACAAAAGTAATTTCAGTTGCTGCACTCTGTTTCCTAATATAGCAACGACCAAATCCCCAAGTGCAAACAGTTCACCGGTGTGCATGTTGTTGCTTACACTACGCTCTAATCTCCTTACACAAACCCTGTTATATACCCTGCTTCTGATACGGTTATGCCACGAGATACCCGGCCATGCAGTACGTGTTGCAGTGCAGCAGAACACACAAGTGTGGATATAAATGCAAACATCTCTCTCTATTTGCTCTTCTTGTTTTTTTTCCAGGGTAAGAACCGAGAAAAAGAGCTGCAGAAAGAGAAAGGGAAGGAGAAGGAGCCCAGAGAGAAAGAGAAAGTGTGTGGCAGCAAAAGCAACGGCCATGAGTTGGTGCCAGGCGCTTTCTCCAGCTGTGCCACCTGCTCACTGTGCAGCAAGACCCTGCAGAGAAAGCATGGCCTGCAGTGCATGAGTGAGTTACACCACAGGCACACATTCACACTCACCCACGCTTGTTTTCTCGCTCACACACGGGCACAGGTGCTCTGCTCACACACAAACTCCAATTTTCACACATGTTAACACACGGATGCTCACTCACTCGCTCACTCACTCACTTACTCACTCACTCACTCACTTGTTATAGGACAAAACACACACACACACACACACACACACACACACTCTACTAAATTCTAGACCATTTATCAGTTCATCAGCTCTCCTTCACTGGATGTAACACATTAGGATGATTTCATATCTCATAATATTTTAAAATACTTGTTGACATCATTGTTTTGTATCAGTACATAGACGTTAAAATACAGTATACAACAGTACATTTTCACTTCCTCTTCACAGCTATGTCATAACCCTGGGTGTGATAATCACACTCCAGGCACCAGGCACATAGGGTTTTTTTTCCACTTCCTCTTTAGACAGCATTTGAACTTTGAACTTGTAAAGTATTTCACACTGAAGCACCAATCTCTATGCACACTAAACTATTGGTAGAGTACCTGCTGTAGCTCCAAACTAGTGTTGCACAACTCATTTCTTTTGATTTTGTTATCTACTGTACTAGCACCATCTTTTGACAGCTGTTTTTACCAATGTTCCCCTTAGCTTGTCCTCTGATTTATAGTGTTCTCTTTCCTTGTACATGTTGGATACGTTTTGACAGTGAAGAAAATACGTTATGGAGAAGCAGTAACACTCATGCATTCATCCATGAAGTAGACCTGTACAAGACATTTCAACACCCCCTGGCTCCTCTTTCTGTCACTCTTACGCCACTCCTATGCAGCATGCGGTTCAGATGATAAGCCCATATGATGAAAGACATATGAAACAGCCCTGTTTGTCTGGCGAGGCCAGTGGTGAGGAAAGTACTGATGTGAATATAGGCTGCATTACACACTGGGAATAACAACTTAGCTATCCCTGTGAGGGAGGAACATTTTGTTAAGCACAGGTTTGGTATTTTTAGAAAGTATTGATCAATGAAATGATCACTTCTTGTGTTGAAGTCTGGAATGTTCTTGTGGTCAACGGGGCACTAAAATAAAACCTGATAGACTTCCCAAATGGTTCTGTTATTTATAATTACCACAGCTCTTGGTAATACACGCACGTGGTTGTGCTTGCATGTGATTTTATGAGTTTTTGATAACTTCCTATTGTTCCCTATTGACTTACACAAGCATTGCTAACAGTAGCGTGAAAGTTTGGCAGGAGATAGATGATAGACTCCTTAACCCCACCACGTTTTATACAATATTAGTCAATGCACTTCTTCTTGCATGTAATTTGTTAAGGCCTATCCATACTTGCTTTCCTGTACTGAACTGTTGCGTATTTGGCATCAAAGGAAAAACGAAACTGAGAGTTTAGCTGTTTTATAGTTACTTGCACAAGAGCCACTACACTACCTCAGCAGTTTGCTTCCTGAAAAATTTAAACAAACAAATAGTAAACCACTTCACCATGTCTGCATGCTTCATATATTGCATGCATGATGGTTGGAGGAGCAGACTATTTGCGTTAATGAGCAGGAGTACCTAATAAAGTGGCCGGTGATGATTGAGTGCATGATTGAGAAGGTTTCTCTATCTGAGCATTTTCCTTTAACGCTTTCAAAACTAAACAGGCTGTTTCTTTACATCCTCATCATACAGCCAAACGTAGGTCTGGTGAGTTGCATGGGTTTCTGTCAAACATCTGCTGACATTATTATTATCCAGTGACTGTCTTCCCATAAGCCACATGGTCTGCTGGAGGGGAATCCTCCTCAGAGAAACTGGTGTCTGTAAACAGAAGGGATACTCTCTGCTATGAGGAACTCTAGTTTCAGTGCCCATTTTATGTTACCAAATAAGTTTCTAACAAAGAACTAGGAAAAAGAACTATTCTCACTATTAGTGTCATTTCATTTCCTTGAACTGGACTGCGGTACATTTTGTCATACAGTGGGTGAAGAGGTAGCCTAGTGGCAGGCTTTCCAAACCCTTATATTTATATTCTCAACAGCGCAAAGAAACAAGCATGTACTTATTCTGTGCTCCTACTTAATTATCTCAGAAGCATGATTGTAGCTTAATACGTTTCAAATTAGCTCCCTCTGCTCTGTGGGAGACAAAAGCCATAATATCTCTAGAACAGTCGTAAATCCCACAGCCTGGAGGGAGGCAGGGGGGTGTAATGTATGACTGTTTTGAATGCTGTGATTATTAAACAAAGTTGTTCTGGCATACTTCACAAGACACACGGCACCACACATTCAGAGTGCTTACCAACTGCACTGCTGCCTTTTGTTTTAACATTAACCAGTAACCAGTGAGAACACACACACACACACACACTTATTAACTTAAGACTTTTCCTTATTCATTACCCGTGGCTCTTGAAAATGAGTTATAAATCAATTTAATAAATACATTTCTGACACTTAGGTTACTGTAATATATAGGCGTGAGAAAACAAGTGAGTATCCCTTTAATTTGAACCAAGCCCTGGGGGGAATCAGCCTAGAATCAGCCTGTGGAATGCGTCGTTTGTATGCCAGAGATTGTTCCCAGTGGAGAGTAGGACACCAAACTGGACAACACGAAGAGTGTGGAATACTTCTTTGTATTGATCTCAGTGAGTGCACTGATTCAACTTGCTCATGGAGAGACCACATCTCCTTTTTGGATGTAACTAAGTGAGATAATACTGGGTCTTACTGAAACGGTAAGCAGTCGCTACTGTAATGTTAGTCTCAAGCGGGATCAGGTGGATAACGCTCAATGGACTTTGCAGACATCCTGGCCGCTAGCTAACCAGCTAATGCTAATGTTAGCTGATCATTACTTGCAGTTTGCCACTTAAGTATTCCTACTATGTCATGTTTATGTATGATTGCTGGCAAGTGGAAAGCTAAATAGTTTAGGTTGTTTTACATGATGGATGTTCATTAATGAATGTCCCAATTACATCCCAGCTACAGTCGTTAACGTTAGCTAACCACTTAGCTTGTTAGCCATAGTGCTAATTTAACATTGCACCCCGCGTCTGTCTTAACAAAACAAGGTTGGGTAGCTAACTAGTTATCTTTAAGTAACCCGAGATAACAAATTATCCCCACGATGCATTTGTCTTTATCGCTGATTAATGCCTCTCCCAGTTAAAGTACTTTTTCAGTAGTTTGTCTTTGGTGCTGCTTAGCAGACTCAGTTTCGTGTAGGATAACGGTAGCTCAACAGGTGACTGCTAGCTGGGAAGCTAGCAATTTAAGTCAAGTTAGCCATTAGACCAACTAACGTTGTCAGATTTAGCCTCTGGTAGATCAAGAAAGGAAATTCAAAGATTGTTCAATAGACGTTAATACAATTATTTACTTTCTTTTCAGCAAACTTCTTTTAGCTAGTCTGATCTATTGTGTAAGTTTAGGTTAGCCTACATATGCCATAGTCAAGTGTTAAATGTTACGACAATCACAGGTGTATTCATGTGTGTCTTACATTAGCTAGCCAATTAAATCTGGCAGTTTGCCACGCAGCTGCACAATCTTTGGTATTGTTAAATGAAGCTTTTCATAAATGTCAAATTCTTGCCATTTTTCAGCTGGGGAGGTGATGCCATATGCCAATGCTGTAAAGGCATTAGGCAATAGGAATGGCCTAGGCTAAAGGGTGACCATTCCCATCCTGTCTCTCTTCACCTCTTGAGTTCTCAGCTCTCTGATGGGTCACATGGTGCTAATTGTGCTTGGCAGGTCTACCAGTGCATAACAGCCCAGTCCAGTGACTTCAGTCTCACCCTGTTAGCTCACCACTGCCCATGTATCGCCTTCCTACATGCCTGCCTCTCTGACTATCTGGGTATCTACTCTCATAATTTGGGCTAGGGCTGTCTGCCTGTCCCAACAGACTACTTCACAGTAGACTATCCATTTTTAGTGTCTGCCTGTCTGTTTACCTCTAAGCTACCTATACCTTATTGTCTGAATATCTTACTGCCCATCGGCCTGACTAGTCAGGTGGACTACATAGGGTACTCAGGACAGACAGCTTGTTCCATTAAGGGGCCTAAATGTCAGAGCGGAAATGAAGTATAGTACAAACTGATTGCTCTTAGATCAGATATTACTTTTTCAAATGGAAATCCAAAGCATTTATTGGGCCTAGATGTTTCTGTCTCAAAACACTGACTATCCCCAAGCCCCCCTTTTAAGTTTTACGATTATCTGTAGGCTACTGGCCTGTAATGCTGATCGTGGCCTTGCTTTTTTTTTGGGAAACCTGAGTAGAGTAAGTAGAGTAAGAGTAGAGTAAACAGCTCCCCAAGCCCCCCTGTTACACCCAATGATGTCATAGGTTGGCTGGCTGCTTCAGAATTTGTGTTTTGTGAAAGTGTTTGTTTTTGTCTCGTACTGTCCCGGTGAATTAGAACTAACTGCTCACACGCACTCACAAGAACGCACGCAGGAAGCTGGTGAGAAAGTAATGCCACCAAAACAGTTATTGTGAGCTCTTTTCCTTTTGCTTGTTCTGTACAACCAATTGAAGCAGGAGGCTATATCTGTGGACTGGACAGTGTCATGGAATGAATGGAAATGTCAGTACCACACTGTCACATTGCATATGATGGTTTTGGCTATTCTAAAGGGCACAAGGAGGGTCTAATCCAGTACTCAATATGATCAAAAGGCTGTAAACTATCGTCTTAGATAAGATAACCTGAGCGTGCCTTCCCAGAAAAAACGCCCTTCACTATCTTGATCTCTGGTGATTCCAGTTAGTTGTGGTGTAGTCTCTAACACAAGCCCACGCATTCTTTCTTTAGGGTAGGAGCAGCACTGGTAGGTGATGTTAACTTGTTTTAATAAGACCAATGTAATGCTGTCTTATTTTCACCTATCATGTTGGGATAACAGGTCTAATGCACCTAGACTGGGATAGGTTGCCATTCTCTCTGAGAAACTTGCACCTTACTCATATTTTGCTTTTTTCCCACCCAGGGAACCCAGAGAAAATGATGCACACCAATCATTCCACTAATCTCAAGGGTGAGCTAGGCCTTGTTTCCATACACAGTTCATTGAGTCAGTCACTGAAGTGTACACGGTACACCACAAGACTGATCCATGTGGGTAGCTACCAGTCAGCAGGTGCAGGGTGTGGTGCTGGTGTTGACGGTGTCTCGTAGATGAACTCCAAACCACAACACTGACCTGACCTGGAGTAGGAGAGCTGGTCTAGGATCACCCACTAGGTCCACTCGACCAGCTCATTCACATTGCACCCAAAGTGAGAACTGATCTAAGCTCATTCTCTGTTATAGTTTGATCTGTCGGCCCTGACACATATTCTGCTGCAGCTTTATGGTGTGTTTTCTCCTGGATATCACTCACTTTGCCACTGCCAAACACAGAGGTGGTCTGTAGCCACAATGAGTCAGTGCTGATAAGTGGTGCTACTATCAGTAAACAGTGAACATCATGTTCTTGCTTAGTTTAATTTCTACTTCCATCTAGCACAAAGTCTTTTCAGAGTGCAGTTTATGAACATTATTATCTATGCTATACATTCCTTTCACAGTAGTAGCCTGCATTTGGCTTCCTCACCGATGACTCCAACTGACTTTGGCTAACTTTGTCAAAAATGAAAAAGACTGCTGTGGCTTTTTACTGTCTAGATCTGCTTATCTTTTCCTGTTCTTAGCATTACTTTTCCCAGCCTTGCCCAGTCAGTATCCTTGTGCTTTGATGAAGAAGAGTAGAAGATGTACTGGACTGACAGACTTAATTAGACATTGAAGGCCTATTGTGTTCCCTTTTGTCTGAATGAGCCTGGTTGGCAGAGAGAGGGGGATTTCGCACATTAGTTGGAGCGAGTTGGAAAATGACCTCTGGATGTGGCCGCTTGACTGCTGATGAGTTGGCTGGCTTACTGACTGTTTCAGTGCCTAGCCTTCTCTTAAGATGAAAAGCCCTGTGTGTGTGTGTGTGTGCGTGCGTGTGCGTGTGTGTGTGAGAGCAAAAACAGGTGAAATCTGAAGAGGACTATTTGATCTAAAGGAATAAGGTTTCGAAAAGGTGCTGGTTGTGTTAGCTTTATGCCTTAAGGGGAGTTTTGCTTTTTGGCAAGCTAGCCTATGCCTTACACAGTGTCTATATCAGGATTAGATGTAGCAGAATATAGGTCTATAGGTTGTTGAATGGAGCTCAGGTTGGCCCAGAATTGTGCAGAAACGCTGTAATGAAGCACAGACTAAAATGTAGCAGATTTCAGTGCGGTCTGAATCAAGGCCAAACCAAAGAGGGAAGCAGCACCAGTGGTGAAGATCATTCAGAAGCCAGTTTCTGTTTTCTTTTCCTTCAGCTCAGCCAGCCATTGTTTATTTATCAGAGAGACAGAGAGAGAGACACAGAGAGAGAGACACAGAGAGAGAGAGACACAGAGAGAGAGAGAGACAGAGAGAGAGAGAGACAGAGAGAGAGACAGAGAGACAGAGAGACGGAGAGACAGACAGAGAAGGGGGGGTAGGCTAGATGTTGAGAAAGAAGTGGAGATAATAAAGTAAATCATTAGATCTGAAGGGTAGGAGAAAGAGGAGAATAAAGATGGATTACGCTGATATCCTCTCATATACAGCTGGCCTTAATGGCCTACTCCCTTCACTTAAACGTGCACAAAAATCATTATCCATCTCCTTTTTTCATACAGTTGTTTTTGTGAATCTCCTTTGTGCTGTATTGACTTCAAACATGTAGCATAGGACGCATAGAGAAATGAAAACGGGGGGCGGGGGGCGATGGGAAGCTTTTACATTGGGCAGCACAACAGTTAGTGGAAGCTGCTAGTATTGGACATGTTCACATTGTATTGTTCAGAGGAGCTCCACCTTTGTGAGTAAGCCATGCAACCTTGAGAGCCAAAAATCACAGAATGATGCTTAGTGTCTACAGCCAGGTGATATGTTTATCGTATGGGGAGAGACACACACACCATAGCGTTGCAAAGAAGTGAGCGGTGTGTTTAGGACACACACACACAAAGCAAGCCCATTCAGATTTTCTTCTTAAAGCACACAACCAGTATTGAGTGACCCACTTGGTGCAGCCAGATGAAGGCTGTTTCTTAGTAATGGCTGCATCAAGCCAGGCTGTTTTCAACTCCTCAACCCCTGCCTCCACTAATCACCCTATGTATAGAGTGGCTTGCCTGTTGTTATTGTGTATATCTGTGTGTGTACATCTGTGCACGTGTGGGTGTTTTGCATCGAAGGCCATGTGCTTTCTGTCCACATCAGCCTGGTTTTACCTGAGGGAGTCAGGTTCAGGCTTTGCATAGTGATAACGCAATTTGTTTGGCCAGCAAAGTCCCTAGAGAGTGGATGACTGAGGCTTGTGTTACCTACCTTATACACTATGTAGCCATTCTGCGAGGCTTAATGGTTTGGTTTCTCCCAGTGTTTTGTCCGTCTAGTCAGGAAGCTGACAGTGGAGGGGAGAACCCAGTAGCCCACTCTGTGTTTGTCCAAAACAACTCTGATTAGCATCTCTGCTAATCAGCCTAAATGTAGTTGCATCCAAACATGACAGCAGTTTGCCTCTCAGCGTTGCTTTGTTTTCACAGACAGGGAGCGAGATGGACAAAAAGAGCGACAGATTCATATTGAGTTTCTGTCCTGCTGTCTTTCAGACTGTGCCGTGAACGTTCACAAGAGCTGCAGGACTCTGCTGGGTGAGTGCAGCAGCATCAAGAATAAGGTAAACACTACTATGGAATAGCCCCTTAAATTCCCATTATGGAATTTGGTACGATACACGGTACAGGGTTCACGGTTCGATACAGTCACAGTATTTTTAACTATGCTAATATAAAATACTAATACGTTTTTTATTTGAACTCAAAATCATAAATCAGCTCAGGCCACTCTGCTTATTAATGGAAAAAGACACATCGTTACATCGGTCCCAGGGTGCCGTTATCCAATTAGTCTCAATTGGCTGCAGCCGGTGTCGGATGCGGGGAGAATCAGCCTACCAGCCTGATTCACTTCTGCATCCAACCACGGGCTCATCCCCCCCTCCTCCTTAGGTTTCTTTATTTTTTACATATTTTTCAGTGCAAATAGTAGAATCTCTTAAAATGAATTAAAACATGTAAAAGCGGATGCTGGTCTAAATAAAATAATAAAGTTCGACACAGCGTCCTCTATTTTGATTTCACTGCTTTCTGTTTGCCTGTTGCGCGCTACACACTCATCTGGGTCTCAAGTGAACGTCTGCGTCAACTTCATGACGCCAGTCAAGCAGGCTAGGATCTAGGGTTACTGATACCCGCCCTCTGGCCATTAAAGGCCGACATCCCTCACCAAAGTATGTGAATGAAAACAAATGGTAGTCTACATTTTGGTGGCTTAGCTAATTGATAAGGTTTGGTAACCATTTTTCAGCTCCATGGTACATATCATCACGTTTTTGGATCGCAAAATTTTGTTCCACAATATATCGTTACACCCCTAAATGTAGAACAGTACCACAGAACAGAACAGCATGCAATTTGGGGGTATTTCGTAATCTGTCCCTCAGCAGATGAGGGCTTGAGAGAATGCCTTTGAATAAATGGTTCCTTACTTTTTTTTTCTCCACACAGAGAGATTATCTGCAAAGGACAGCCTCGTCAGGATCTCCTAACTTTGGTAAGCAGAACACACGTGCATGCGTACACACTAGAGGTCTGCATCGGGCTAGAAGCCCTAGCCAGCCTGTAGCCATCGTCATCCCTACCCGAAAACGGCCCGGCAACGTCTAGTCAGATTCGGACATCCACTTTAGCTAGCATGAAAACTGACCGCTACCTGACCTCAACGTAACTCTCTCACAGACCCATGTGACACACTCAG
>CABFOQ010024661.1:0-14837 GCA_900660455.1 Gephyroberyx darwinii
CAGACCTTGTTCGTTAGCACATATTTTTACCCACCGTTACTAAATTAGGAAGCCAGAGAGAGCAAACGGAGTGTGGCTGCCAAGGCAGAAGAAGAAGGGTCTGATCAGGCCTGGGTTTGCTGAGGGCCCATGCCAGCCCTACCAGCTTCATTAAGAGCCACTTGGGTTTCAGAAATAGAAGCCCAACAGGGACCAGGGCCAAACAGAGCCCTGAATGGCCAGCCAAAAACTCACGGGACAAACAAACAAATAAACGGGTTGTCTCATGGGCTGCCAGAATCAACCGGCAGCAGCCACCCCAAGGAGCCATAAGAAGTTATCTTAGGCAGTCTTGCACACAAAGTGTGCCCTGCCCCGAGTTTAAAACCAGTGACAGCACACATACTGCCAGCCCCACACAGAATAAATTAACCTAGAAAGCTGTCTCCAGAGACCAATTTCTCAAAGCAGCCACAGAGACGTTACTTCTTGTTTGTTTGGCATGGATTTTGGGCACTGATGTGAGAAAGGATATTTTCACAAGGAAATTTACATTTCCTCCTCTCTCTGTTGACATATAGCATTCATGTCCTCTGAAAGTATGGAACGATACGTGGAAAACAGGTATTCCTTCTCTTCTCTCTTTCTGCTGACAAGACAATGAATAGTTGGTAGAACTACAAAAAAGAATGTCTTTTAAAGTGAAAGGGCTCTTGGTTGGGTAATATGGGTCTAATTATATATTTTATATTTTCATCTGTTAAACTTCTTGTGGGGTAAAAATCACGTTTTGACCTTATTCTGAAAAGCCTTGCAAAAGAAATAAAAACATAACTTTATTGTCCCTGTAGGGAAATTTGTCTTGGACACTGAATCCTTAGCACCAAGGACATAAAACCAGTACATGAAAACAAACAGCAACAAAAGCGTTGGATTCAAAACATCACACACAAATCATCATTTCATAAAAACACAACATACAGGCCAAATCAGCCCGTTAGATAACACAACATACACACATTGCAGGAATTTAAAAATGCATCCTACAACAATCACTCAGTAAAAATAACTACATAGAGAGGAAAGCAAGATAATGTGTTGAGGTGAGGAGAGATCCAGCCAATGGTTTTCTGTTAATAGGTTTTATTGGCAGGGGATTTGGACTGAAGACACCACCTGTAAGTGAATCAAAATAATTTGACATCTGGTAGTGGACTTTCAGAGGTCTGAATATGTTGCAGAATATGTTGAAAATGATCTGTTTTGTCAGTACATCAAAAAATTGGGTTAGCTAGCAATAGTGGTTGGCCTACTAGCTTCATCCACTGTTGCTCCTGGCAACACTCATCCTGCCCAGCACAGTGACAGTCCCAAGGTTTATAGTTCAATCTATTTAACTTCCACCCATTACAACTAATGAGGCATTAGCACTTAATGACTTTGAACAACTTAAATATCACTGTTGCTCAGCCCTGGATCTAAATCTGGGATCATGACTCTGATGTATTAACCAATGGAGATGCAGATACCAGGATGGTGGTGGGCATGCTATTGCTCACTAACTCCAGGTTTTGATTGCCTGACAAAACTGCACATTTTTCCTACAAGGTTTTTGATGGTTAGCTGGTTATTCACATGGCCCATGCAGCTACTAGTCTGTCTTTATGTTTGTCAGCATTATAAAGTTATTAGGTCTAACCATTTGAGACAGCTGACAGAGTAGGTGACCAAATTATGTTAAAGTAACCATAGGTAACATCATGACATGTCAGCAAAAATATGAAATAGATGGTTTGATTTATTTCACTAATGATAAAATAGAGTTTGGATGGGAGTGTAAAAGGGGGAGGGGTTAGAGGCTGGGAGATTTCACTGCTAATCACATTTGTCTGAGTCTATGTATATGTATATGTAGCCTCCTAGACTCAACTATCACAAAATGTACGTGTTGATTGTGGATCATTCAAAAGCCACATTCTTAATCCAAATTTTAAGGGCAGCTCCATCACAGAAAGTCCCGTACTTATTGTATGTTGTCCTGGATGAGAGCATTTGCAAAATACCTACAATATGACATGTAAACCAGGCATCTAAGAATATTGTCTGATTATTTCATGATTTTACAGAAAGCAGTATGAAAACAAATGTTAAATAAACAAGAGACTCAAAAAGTTAAAGATTGGGGCTTTTAAGTGAAAGTGAACCTGGATCACTTATCGCTTACTTAAACTTTCTGGCTGAGATTTTCAGGAGAAAATGTAGAAACACTGAGGAATTCTCACAGAACACACTCACTCTCTCTCTTCTCTTAAAGAAGATGTGAAAAGTTTTTAAAAGGCACAACCATGAGACCTCTGTAACAGGGCGTTTGGAACCATTATGTTTGTGTTACTACACTGACATCTTGTGGAGTTACTAGAAAATTACAACTCTCCTGTTCAAACTCATGTTTAGGGGTATTGTTTTTTCACATTGCTATGAACTAAATGTTATGAGATAAATGCAATATATAATGGGATTACTAAACTGGATTTTTTTTTATATTGTATGTCAAGGAGTGTGGAAAATAAACACTACTCAGGGTCTATCTAAGCCCACAAGTAAATGTGGAGCCTATTTGGGCCTTAATCGGATTTAGAAGTAGAAGTGGAGTCGATTTCTGTATTTGATATTTGTGTGTATTTGTCGAATTCGGTAAATGTTATACTTTAATGTTCTGAGAATTGAAGAAAACCCTTAATGACGAGTAGTTTATAAAGTGTTGCAGATTATTTAAGAACATCGTGGTTCTTGAATACACCCTACTAGGTCCCTACTAGGTCTACGCGTCTGCAACGTTACCGCTGTGCCTTCAGGACTCGATTTTCTAGTGATGAATGCTCTATGAAGTGTAATGCTCAGACTTACTTTCACAGTATCTCCTGTCACTTCAGATGTTGTATTTACCTCGTCGTTTCTCCACATTAAATAACGGAAATGGATTCCTTCATATTCAAAGGCAGCTGTCGGTCACGCTAGCGCGCGCAGCGTATCCACGGAAACTCGGAACACCAAAACAAACGTGAAACGGGATGTTGTTGGTGATCCCACTGGCGGATTAGAAAAATGGACGATCACAATCAAGCATTGACAAAAACACGATCCAATTCCTCCGATCTGGCCGAATCGTACGTTCTTCTTCTTAGTGACAATTCAAGCAGATGCCTTAGTAGTCTTCCCATCGCAGTCAATGTAGCAAAGTCTAAACATGTTGTCTTTCCTGTATTAATCGACTCTAATGTAAGAACTGAGTGTATGTGGAGTTGGAGATTGAAAGTGTGTTGTTGTTTGTAAATGGAGTTGTCTGGAGCATTTCTGGATATAGCGATGACAAAGTTGCAAAAGATTGTTTCCCTATCTGTAGGTCCAACTTTTCAAGAATACATAAAGACCTACACGTGCTTGTGAGGCTAGATTCAGAAAAGTAATGATGATGATGATGATGATGATGATGACTGTGCTATTGCTCATTTTTGTAGATCCACTGAAAGTACAGGAAGCACTAGTGGGGCCACAGGTGCATCTTCTGTCTGTGCTGCAGATGTGGTGAGTCCTTCACAAACAGGATATCCCAGGAAGGAATCTGTTCTACTGCCTCCTGAGGAAAAGCTCAAACATTTTGACAGCAGAGCCCAAGCCCTGGCAGACAACCAGCAGGTGGGTAAAGGTTGGTTAACAAAATAATATAGGGTTCACATACTTATGTTATTAGTGTTGCAGCTACAATGACGCTCAGACATGTTTGCACAACTAGTCCTGCAGACATTTTGTCCTGTTTACAAGGTTAACACACACACACACACACACACACACACACACACACATAGAAATACAGTGAAAGCAAAACATAAGAGATAAAAGAACAATTAAAACAAGATGCATAAAAACTATGAAAAAGTAAAAATCAACAAATGTGTTAAAGGATCTCCAAGAGCGATTAAATAAGCAAGCTTCTAAAAAGTGCTTTAAGAAATGCTTTTAAAGATGGTACTGGCAATTTTATATGCCTAAGTTCACAATTCTTCAAACATGTTGTATGACCAATAGAGCTTTTGATGCATGGCACTGTGGGCTGCTACCATATCATGAGAAGTGATATTGATAATGATTTGTCTACACAGTTTGATGCTTGCATCCAGGATCTGGTACGCTGTGTCGCCCTGACTAGGCTGGTGTATGGAGAGGGACATCTGAAATTGGCCCAGGCCCATGCCAGGCTGGCCAAAGCATACCTCCAGTTTAAAGGTAATTTCACAAAGATAATACTGTGAGAAAAATCCTTCATTTTCAGGAAACTATCATTCGGGTCAGAAATGCAATGCCGGTGCACCAGATTACTATTTGGCTTCTTTGTACCTCTGTTACTTGCCTCAAGTTGCTTTGAAAACTCATAAAAGTGTTGATTGTCAGACCTATTTTAATAATAATAGTAGTAAACAGCATGCAAAGGGAGGGATTGAATAAATAAAGTCAAGGTGCATACCCATTTTAAACAAGCAAGTGAAGAAGAAAAATACAAAACACAGGTGCAAGAAAAAACTAATGTAACACAACAAAAAATAAAAGTGCCAATTATAAAAAGGCTTGTTCAAAAAACTGACACATACTGCTAATTGGCTTCAACTTAGTATAACTCATCTGTGTAGCTGCTGCTGTAATTATGCTTTATTTACTTAAAACATACTAATTTTCATGCGGTGTTATTCTCCAAAAGGATTGTTGTCGGTAAGTAATACTAATGTTAGCCTGATGTTCAGATTTAAAGGTAACAAACGGTTAAATTCTAACTCAGAGTCGGTCCGTTGCTCCTCCAGGTTGGGGTGTGCAGGCCCAGGAGCACTCAGCGCTGGCCAGAGAGCTGCTGCCCTTCTGCTCCCCAAACTTCACCGGCAGAGACGAAAGGCTCCAGGTCCTCACATGTCTCCTCAGCATACATCTCACACAGGGAGGCGCTGCGCTGCTCACCGCCAAATATCCTTTTGGGAGAGGAGTCATAAAGAGTTTCCATGACATGACTGACTGTAAAGGTTTGACTGAATGGATGCCAGTTATTTTGAAGGTTGCATTTCATTACCAGAGGAAATAATGCCCTTGACTCTGGACCCAACTCTTGAGGAAGCAGAGTCCTGTTATCTGAAGGCAGAACAAATACCGGAGGAGCTTCATCAACAGGGTGGCATCACCGAGGAAGAGAAGATGAAGACTGAGCTGGAAATATCCACTTGTCTATCCAGGTACTGAAAAGTATTTGCTGTGATGAATAGTTTTTTGTTTTGTTTTTAACTTATTTTTAATCAAAACTGAAAATTCATCAAATGGCGAAAACACATTAAAAGTTTTCATGCAACAGTAACAGTATGTAATGACAGATGGTACTTTGATATTTAGTAGTGCTGTCTGCTCTATTTATTTCCTGTGACGCTTATAGTATCATGTTCAAGCTGAGAGGCTAAATAACTTGGGGCCATCCCAAATAAACAGTGGCCCAGTCCCAATGTCCACACTCACAGACTCACGGACTTTGAGGCGCGTTCCCGCTAAGTCCGCGAGGGTTTTAGGGCTGTCCCACTGTCAAATCGTCAAGTGCATGAGGGCTCTCTCGCAGACTTTCCATAAGTCTGCATTTCTGCAGACTTGGCCTGAGGGAATTACCCACAGTTCATAGCATTGTGACGTTGAATACGCGGTTACCTGGGGAAGCCTGGAAGCGTTTAAAAAAACAGTAAACAAATGGGAGGACAAATGTTTATTCATCAACCATTTCTTTTATTTTTTGCTTCATGATGCTGCTTTGACAAAAAAACAGTAAATTGACTATTTGACAACTACCTCTCATCCACTCTGTAAGGCAAGAGCCTGGAAGACGTTCAGATCAGGCAGTCGGTCCCTTAAGTGCCTTGAAGAAAGTAAAGAACCTAAAATAAAAAGTCCCAAACCCACAATCGTATGTAACATGTTTTGGTGTCGTCGTGGTAACGCGATATGTTGTTAAGTGCTGTCCCATTCCTATTTATCCAATTTGGAGCCCTTGCAGCCTCTCGCACTCAAGCATTTACCAGGTGACATCAGTTAAGTCTGTGAGGGTTCAGGGTTTAGGCTTTAGGGGGGACATTGGGATTGGGCCAGTGACAGCTCAGGTGTTTCCACTGGGGATTCAGAGTATAATCTGGAGTATTTTACATTTGTTATATCGTAATAAACTTTGTCTAGTGTGGCTCATCATAATCACTATCTACACTCGATTAGATCGATTGTACCTCTGAGGTTCAATTTAAGTTTGACCACTAGATGGCGGCAGCTTCCAGCAAATATGTGCAAAATCGGCCCCTTACAATTCAGTTACATTGACTTGTACTTCACATCTTGCACTGACGGTTTGATTAGGAACTGCCATAATTTTAATGGTAAACTGATCATGTTCTTTTGGAATTGACATGAAAGACAAAAATCCCCTCCGTGTTGTTGTCAAGTGGTCAAGTGTTTTGCATTGTGTGGCTGCAGACCTGCTGGGTGGGGTTTCTGTAGTCCCACGCATTCAGTCACTGCTGGAGCAGAGGCACAGAGGGGAAGAAAGCATTCCTCTTCTTCTCTCTCTATCTCTGCCTCCCCATTACTGTTCTTCTCCCTCCTCAATCTGGTTCACTCCCTGAGATCTAGTGAATGACCCTCCACAAAGGGAAGCATCAGTTATTTTGTTTACCTTACACAGTTTACATCTTATTGATTTGTTTGCACCCTTTTACCGTGTGTGTTTGTAACCTACTGGTGATATTGACAAAAGAGGTCTCGAGGGCAATACCGGGCCAGGAAAAGATGAAAGAACTGGAGAGTCGTGGGTTGAGACACCGAGCACAAACATTAACACTGCAGTGGAAACTGATATCCGGTCTGGGGAGTTGTACTGCCCTATGTGGACTTGTGAAATTGAATATATTTTCAACATGTTACACGATTCAGTATTTTCTGTGGTCAATGCAATAAATCACTAGGTAAACAAAGACTGTATTAGGATCCCAGCGTTTCATCATTGGGTGCCATTCTGCAGTTATGCATTGGGCATTTAAAGCTTAGACTTTGAGAGGATAAACCCAAGTGAACGTCTCGATAACGTTGTTGCGAGGTGAAGACAACACTGAAGCAACATTTGAACAAGCCTCATGGGGCGCTGAGGCGAGGCCCACTGCAAGGAATTTGTAAACGATGCCACCTTGGTCAGTTTTTATCGCTGCGGGTTTGTTGACATGATATGTGTAATTGAAAAATGTGCAGACTCTGGCTGGTTTGTAAGCTTGCTAAATCTCTTTTGTGTGGTGATGACTAAGAATTTGGCATGCTTCTATAGCGCTGTCAGTCAACACTGTTGTGATCGAGGGGAATGTTCCCACCAAAGCCTGGAACAATAAAGTAAGCTCAACCATGTTACAGATCCTGGTTCAAACATTCCAGTCAGTTTCAAATTCATACTCAAGGTGTGCACTTATGACCAGCCAAACAGAGTATTGTCTTCAATGCAGCAAAATGAAAGATTTATTGTTTGGTTTATGGCCGTCATGCACGTCCACATTCTCAGTTGGGGCTGGTTTCTCTAGAGCATTTATTGCCTTTGTGCGTTTTTTGCTTTCACAAATCTACATTTGAGTTTACAAATTGTATTTCTTTTAACAAAACAAGTGAAGTATGTATTCATAAAATTGTGTCTAGTAGAATAATTTGGCCATGGACATCTTAGGAAATGTTGTGATTACTTAGTCTACCTCTGAGTATCGACTTGTACAAATAGTTTCCAGAAGGTGTACTGTTGAGGTAATTATTGACCCTGTTGCCCTTACGGTTACATCACATTTCATGAATGCATAGCCTATGGGCTGTTCACAGACACGGCGCCATATCATAGCATGCCTAAGACTAAACAGTTGGCTTCATTGGTGATCTCCACTGAGTGCAGAACTAGACCAGGACCGGGCTTAATCCACGTTCATGAAACCAGTCCAGATGATACTTGATGTTACCTGAACCTACTAGAGGCTATGTGAGTGAGGGTCTAAGGTTAGGGGTGTCATGTTTCGTTCATGTACTGTTTTCATAATATGGGCGTTGTGAAGCCCCTTTGAGACTAACTTTGATAAAGGGCTACAAATAAACTTGACTTGACAATATAAAAAGTTTCCTTAGTCAGAATACTTTCAGTTTAACAAAGTGCTACATAGTTCTGCAGTCCAGGCCCGCTCTGTTACTGCCCCTCTGTTTTCACTTCACTATTTCCAGGGTTGGCCTCACTGTATCATTTTCCCTGAGTAGAAGCCCAGAGCAAACTTACGTCAACAATGTTCTGGTAGTATTTACTAAAGAGGGCTGTGTGGCTTGCTTGGCAACACATCTATAACCCCCTAATTATATTAATTCCCTGCCCTGTGGACTCTGAATTGGATTTTAGTGGCATATGGCATATTCCCCCTGCTGCCAGGAAGTGTGTAAGGATGCCTAGTGAATGGGAGGATAGAGGGGCATTGTCTGCAGGTCTCTCTGTGTAGACAGAAAGGCAGGACTCGAGGCAGACTGGAATGTAGTTCTGCTGCAGCCATCCTTGCTGCCCTAAAAGGATCTGGAGTGCATGTCCCATGAAAACTCAGGGAGGGGGCACTCGCACTACCCATCACAGCATGTTTGGATAATCTTGTACTCATGGGAAAATTCAGATAAAGGGACCGTAGGGAATTTTGCTTCCACTCTCTACCACTGACATTTCACCATTGAGCTGTAAAACTGGGCCTGTAGCTCAGTGAGTTGAGCATGGCGTTAACACTGTCACGGTTGGCGTTTTGATTCCCAGTGGGGCTGCCCATGCTAAAAATGTATGCACTGATGATGTGTTAGTATAGTTTGGCTGGAGAATACCCTCCATAGGTAAAGAAACTGTCAGTATCCAGACAAGCAGACATGCAGCTAGTCTCTACTGTGTGGAAAAAGGTGTTTTCTCCACTGCTGTGTGACAGTACTGTAGCTAGTGAGGGTATAATTGTGAGTGTAGTGCCCTCTGAGAAAGGCCACCCCTTGACTGGAGAGCTGAATTGAATTTAGACTCCATTAGATGGTTTGAAACCTGTAGGGAGTTGAAGCTGTTAGCAGAGTAGCCTGATGGATTCAGTCTCCTTGTAGAGGATAATGCATCTCTCTCTCTCTCTCTCTCTCTCTCTCTCTCTCTCTCTCTCTCTCTCTCTCTCATATCCTTATAGTACAGTGTGACATTGACAGTCTGTTTTAAAGACATATTTTACATGTTAGCACAACATGAAGCCTCCCAAATGGCAGCAACATATATAGAATTTGTTGTCATGGATGTAGAGCTCTATTCTCCACTTTGCTTAATGGCTTTCACTGTGTTGACACTGCAAGGGCAAACCTAATTTATACACCCTGGAATGAGACTTTGAGCTGGGAGTTGTTGATCAGCACACTGCAGGATGTTTATCAGAGTGTGAGAGGCTGTATTTAATATGAAGGGGTTAGGAGCAACATAACCTTCAGGCCCAGAGGACAGCGTTGGATGCACCCAAAGACGGTTAAAAGAGCTTTGTGCAAGGCTTCCCTATTATAGTCTGCACTGCACCAGGTTTCAAAGGCAGCCACCAGCCAAAGCCATCACTCCTCTGCAGGGCCCTGGTTTGGCTAGTAGCTTCAACGCTGTAACGCGGTATTAGGCATACAGGAAACTATGCTGCTAATGCTGCTGTAAATTCAATTGTGTTCTTAGACCATTGGCCTGATGAAACAATGGTTACAATCCTGCTCTTTTCTCTCTCCAGATATCACCACAGTAATGCTAATAATAAATAAATGTGATACTTGATCGCTTGTCACCCGCCAAAGGGGAATCAGAGTGCAGGTTCGGCTACAGAGCATTGCCTGGAAATGGTAGGAATTCAATATATTGCCCAAGGATACTTCAGCAGGCAGGTGCTTGCCAACACGGGGGGGCAGGAATCCAGATCCTCCCCTTGAAGGGTGGTCTCTCTACTCATTACTCCGCCTGCTGCCTTGTACAGTGGACTTTACTCTATTACTATCTTTATCTCTCTGTCTCTGACTGCCTGCTGCTCTGTATGTCCTCTTCTGTCCTCTAGGGTGTATCAGAGACAGGGCAGGCCAGAGGAGGCCTTACGCCAGTGTGAGAAGTCTCTGCAACTACTGAAGGACCGGGATAAGCCAGGGGAGTCCTGCTCTGTCTATAGGGACATGGCAGCCATTGAACAGGCCCAAGGCTGTTTGGACAAAGCCATAGAGCATCTCTCCAAGGCAAGGGACATGTGACCTACACATGCACAACACATATGCACAACACACACAAACACATGAGGGCTATTTGAGAGGCGGCTGAGCCCTGTTGTTAGGTAATGTTCCTGTGGTTCTTATTTGGTGATATGTGATCTGTCTTATTTCATGGGGGTGTTTCTGCTAGGCTCATGCCATTGCTGTGAGTCAGAGCCCAGGGGGGCTGGAAGGGGCTCACATCTCCCACAGCCTGGCCCTGGTCCTTTCTACTGCAGCAGAGCCCCATCACAATGGTGAGTCTATCACAGACACAGGCCTGAGCTATAAGCACAACCAGCACTGGAGGAGGGGTTAATAAGGATTTGAATCTCTTTTTGTCTTCCTATATGTCAAGCCCTTTCAGATGATGTCCATGTTTTTAACAGCCTCATAATAGTCTTATTGAAGACATGGCAACTGTGCAGTTCAACCACAGATCTCTGTATGATCCCCCATCTCAACTATGTCAGGACTCATTATGTGAAGCATGAGCCTCAGAAATTGAGAAAATTAGCAGTGTTCTTGGGAATGAGCTGACAGATAGTGTGTTGGCTCTCTGGCAGTCTATGTTTACAGAATTAAAATTTGAAGTTTATATTGTGTGTGTGTTTCTCTGTGTGTAGACTCTGCAGGTCACTACTTTGAGCAGAGTCTAAGTGCATACAAGAACTCTGTAGGTCCACAGGATGCTGCCTTTCTCACTGTCCAGGATGATTTCTGTCGCTTCCTCCTCCTCAATGGACTGCAAGAGGTTACACACACACACACACACACACACATCAATAAATCATGCACCAACACCACAGCCCCACCACAATTATGTCTTCCAGGCGAGTATCATAGCCATCGCTGTGTTTTTGCCCTTGCAATTTTGAGATCCTCAGAAGATTAACACCGACCACATTTCTCTTGCTCAGAGCGCCATGGAAACGCCCCCTTAGAGTCTGTGACTGTCAAGGGAATGTTTCCACCTGCTAACGGGGGTGCGGCTAGCTCTACCGAGGGCAACAGGTGTTATTTTGAATTTGTATGTACCATTGCAGAGATGTGTGGAGATCCAGAGATCGTCACTTGCTCTGAAGAGGTCTACCTTCGGTGACTTGAGTGCTGAAGTGGCAGAGACCCTTCAGCTGATAGGAGGTGTGGAGATGACCCAGAGCAGGATCAGGCAGGCTCACAGGACCATGAGGAAGGTAGTCACAACAAACAGCGCACTTAGTGGTAATGTTGTATGTTTGTTACAACCTGTTAATACACATTGGAAATGCTCTTATATGAAGACAGAGCACTTGCTACTGAGCATAAGTACATGGAACAAGGAAAACATTCTGGTTGGATATCAGGAGCATGCTGTATTTCTGTAATGGCACTGTACTATTCACGCACACAGACATAATATTGACCTTTGTCGCTGCCAAGCTATATGGGTGTTAATAAAAGGCCAGGAGTCAGTGTCCCCTTTAAACCAAGATACACCAGTGAGGGGCCTGCTCAAATATATAAACACAGAGTCCCTGTCATATTGAGACAAGCTATTTCCACCATCGCCTCTGAGGCTCAGCGCCATCAGAGTTGCATGCTAATCTTGGAAGGGTGCAGTGTGCAGAGCCACACTCCCTGGTGTAAAATATCACACAGAATGACTGTGCTTTCTCAGTCTGGATGGAGCCAGACAGATGGGCAACACAAGTTTGGAGGGAGAGTGACACTTTGCTAACTGCTGTCAATTAAAGGGACACTGACCCCAATTATACTGGCATGCCATCATGTCCTCCGAGGCAAAAGTGACATTCCTAATTTTGACGGTGTATCTGTGATGTGCATATACGAGTCACACACATTGAATGGCAGGTGATTAGCAGTTGATTAACAGCAGTTACTGTGTTTAACGTCATAAATACTCCATTCAGCTTCAATGCAAAAGAGATACATATATATTTTTTTAGAATTATTATATAATTTAAACTCCCTGACAGGTGTTTGCCATCTGAGCTCATTTCCCCCGGCCATCAAATGTACTAAAATACACCAGTAAAGGGGGATTTCTGTACACTAGTAATGTCATGCCTGTAAGTGAAGGAGCCCGGTTGCTATGTTGCTGTGTTATTGTATCTAAGTGGAGAGGGGGTCCAAGTATCCCAGGGTGCTTCAGAGCTCCCTCTCTCTACACCTCATCAGTCTGCTAACCTTTCTGAATTCCCCCCTGACAGATCTGCCAGGTCATGTTCTTCCTGCCGTAATCATGACAACAAGGAATCATGTTCCATGTAAAAAGCTGGAAGCGATCCATGAGGTTTTGTCAGAGGAACAAAAAATGTTGGTGGTCGGTGACAGATGTGCTCTTGTCTGTACGTTTTTGTTTTTACATGGGGGTTTGAAGGAAGCCTGGCTCTTATATACATGACATCCACAGTCAAAGAAAAGAGAGAACAATGGCGCACACACACATGACATTTTCCCCTTCCTCTGTTGTGCTGCTGGAAAAAAAAGGCCTTCCATTACATCAACCTTAGCAGCAGTGAAAACATCCATCAGGCCAGATGGACCTGTTCCAGTTTTACGCAGAGTGCCTTACTTTCCCTGGTCCAAAAGAAAACATTTAGCTCACTCTTTCCCAGCTTTAACTAAGTTCTGTTGACATCCTGTAATTTATGGTGATTGTGGAAATAGTGGGCAGTCTTTTATCGTGGTTGTTACATCACTGAGTGTGTGTCTGTGGTAGGTGTTTTACTGGGTTATGTTAAATTTAGACAATATGTTGTGACAGCGTAGCGCTAAGCAGCCATGGCTCACTCCTCTCCTTTGATTAGAGCAAACTAATTGTGGAATGGAAAGTCACAACGGATTGTTTAATTCGTGGGGTAAAACCAGCTCAGATTCCTGCGTTGTTAGTTTGTACTCCTACAAATACATCAATATGATCCCCTGGTCTACCCTCCAAGTGGTCAACACAGCTGTTATCTGAAACTCAGATTGCTACAGCGGTTATTTTGGGATGTTGAGAGCTCCATTCACATGTTGCAAGGAAGCCCTCATACCCCTCTCTGAGTATGGGCTCCACCTCTTGTCCTCCAATGACCACTCTGTTGTTGTTTGTTCATGTTTAGTGCCTGGAGATCCAGAGTATCATGTATGGTCCTCAGCACAAGAAGACAAAAGCTACACAGAGAACTGTGGACATGCTGGCCCGGTAAATCTGAAGTGGATGCTTTTACCTTTTGGGTTATAGCCCCTATAAATTAAACTGTACCTTTTTAGAATTAAAACATTTGACGTACATGTGTCAGACTTTTATGTTTTAATGCTTTACACATTTTGAAATATGAGCTCCACTGTTGCCAATTAACAATCAATCGCAGCAAATGTCAAACACAAACAGATAAATGAAAGAAAAGAGAGATGTGCATGAGCTTAGAAATGCAAACTGTGTTTCAGTGATAAAACCATGTATGTTTTCCAGGGCACCAGAGGTTGCTGAGAGACAGTCGAGGCAAGGAAGTGGGAAAACGAAGCCTCCTTTCTGTGCAGTTATACCGTCCAACATCGCTGACTCTTAAAATTGTTTCTTTTCCTTTGTTGCTAAAAAATAATACATCATTTTGAATTGGACCAAGTAGGACTACTGATGGTTGTCTCCATTTCATTTAGTCTATTCTTTGAGAAATCTGTATCAGTCTGTTGGCAAGACACAGGCAGGTAGCACTTTTCAGAATTAACTTTATTTCTGCACTCATGTCCATGGGCAAGACTTGATTTTGCGTTATTTTGTACATTTGGAGAAATAGGTGAGTGATAAGAAATACTCAACTCAGAAAACATACTTGACACAGTTGTTTTATTTTATTGTTTTTAAGGTATGAACAAGTGTCCAAATAATGACTTGAACCTATGTCAACCTAAACAAAAAAATATCATTTGTTTGTTTAGAAATGATTATTTCAATAAAGCCAATGATGATGGGGTGGCCAAGATGGAAACACGTATTTCTGTATAGAGCCATATCTTTTCTGCAACCTGATGTTCACAACTAGTTTATGCTATGAAATGGCACACACTGTCCAAATTATATATATGTAAAATGTGATGTAACCAAAAATTGCCTTACTAAGCCACAATTTAAGTGCACTGATATAACAACAGTATTCCTGAATCATTTCGCAAACATTATTGCAGCTTGTGGAATAGCAAATATATGTCAATGTGTTCTATCCGGGCACTTAAATGCAACAATCCTTGATAATAGGGGGTTTATTTCTTAGTTGTCAGTTTTACAGCATGAAATTCACCCTCAATGTTGCATTTCTGCACTCTATACTTGTTCAACGTGACGGTGCCAGTAAGGCGTTACTTAGAGAGAGTCCTAAAGCAGCTTAGGGAAGACGTGCAAAACGCGCAGCGGCCTTAACCATATTGGACCAGTTCTGCTTCTATGACTAGTACACAACACTCAGTGCCACTAAGCTGATGATCCAAAAATAGCCACGGAAGTGATCACTCTCACCCCCCCCCCC
>CABFOQ010024661.1:14857-38131 GCA_900660455.1 Gephyroberyx darwinii
CCCCCCCAGCAAAGGTGAATCCTGCAGGCCAACACTCTGATCACCAACAAATGTGTACAAGCAAAAGCCATTCAAACAAGATATTATGTGGTTTAGTTAGAAAAGATGTGATGATATTTTATTTTCCCTGAAAACACTAAGGCTGCATCCCTCTTCATCAGCTTCTATCTACTTCTAATTTTCAGTCTTTCATCCTACTGCTGGCTCTTCAAATAGACAGCACTTTTCTTCGGAATTCAAAATGGATTACACCTTGCTCCTTCAACAAAATTCAACAAACAAATCACCCTAGAAATATACAGCACACCATTTTTTAATCATATTGGCAGGTTTTTCACTTTGTTTATTCTGATCATGTAACTCGTGTTTGGTTGTATAACATGCAATTATTTTAGATTATATGATTAAAAAATGTAATTAGTAGAAGGTAGAGTTTATATCATCTTAAGATCATCAAATATCATCACGTATGTTCCTTGATAGACTTTTAAATCCTTCTACGTGTATTTGCAGAATAGCTGTATTTCAATATCTAATAGTTCAGGGATTTCTTCAAGGACAAATCACCAGCTTTTTTCCACTTCTCTAGGAAACTTCCGTATACTTTTTTCTTGTCCACAACTGAGCTTTACTATGTTCTGTACACGTCAGTAACTAAAACTTAACATAAACCAGTGTTCCAGGATATATACTAATATCATTGCATATAGTAGCAGTGTCTCAATCAGAAAGAATGATTAAAGCTGTTAGTACAAAAATAGAGATATCTAGCCAAGAGAATATTAAAGAAACCTGTTTTAAGATAAACTGCAAGCTATCCAATGCCAACAAAATGATTCATCAAAATATTGCCATAAAAAGTTGCTACATAATGTAGACATTGCAGTCCTGAATTAAACTAGCCTCTTAAGAAGTGAAGATATGGTGAGGCTTAGCAATAAGTATGTTTTGGCTGTGTAGTAATGGCGCAATTAATACCATAAAAGTATTCATCTCACAATCTAAAAGCTCAGTTTATATGAGATAATTTGCTTTGAAGGTGAACTAACCGAGTCTCAGGAGCTATATGGGGACAGGTGCAGTAAAATAACACACCCCAATCAATGCATTACCATTAACTAATGCTTCACTGCAGGAATTACAGAATTATTACATAGTCTGAGACCGGGGCTGGTGCCATGTGAGGATTGCTACTTGAGAAAACCCTGTGGATGTGTGAATCAACAAGTGTTAAATTGGTGAGTATTGTCGTTTGAAAATATTTCTGACTGGATTCTTTATTAGTCATTGATAGGGGTATCAAGGTAAACTGTTGCGACTCTTTTCTCATGAGAGATCTGCAGCGGAGTATCCATCATTTGAGACTGCAGCATTTGCCCTGAGCCGGCGTGACCTTGGCTGTTGTTTACGTCCATCTGGAAGGTGAAGGACTCTTCTGATGGCCCCAGCTCGGTATGCTTCTCAGTGATGACAGTCACAGACTCTGCTTTGGTGGTGAAGCCTCCCAGCCCTTCACTGTGTGTAACCTCCTGATCTCTGGAGACTCTCAGGCTGTACCCTCCATCTGCTCCACCCTGGAAGGCTTTCTCAAGCCCTGGATTAGAAGACCGAAGAGCTGCCACAATCTGCTCCTCAGATAGATCATCTTCCTCCAACAGCCCAGAGTCTTCCAGAGTTTGAGAGACATTCAGCTCTGCAACAATGGTTGTGGTTCCATTGTCAGTGGACTGCTGCACTTTTTTGACATCGACAGACAAATTCTGTGGACTGGCGCTACTAACTCTTGTGAGGAAAGCCAATTCCTCCTTGAGTGGGCCTGACACCGAGTCTTGTATCTTCTCTAGGGCTCCCCTTAGTTGCTCTTTGGGGTCCAATGAGTCCTCTTTCAGGAAATCAAGCATTGACTCCTGCACATCAGGGGAGACATGAACCTCCTCTTCAATTATGCACTCTGGGAAACTCTCTTTGACAAATGAGTGATCACTTGACATGAACTTATATTCATCACTTTCCTCAGCAATCAGTCTGTCTGGATGAAGTTCTTCATCTTGATAATACCTCTCGTCTGATAGGTCATCCACAATGCCATAATGGCCATATGAGGTTATGCCACCACCATCTTCAGTTTCAGACAGATTATCATCTGGTGTGGAGACAAAATACTCACGAGGCTCTTGGTAGAGGTATGGAGGTTCACTCTCTCTAGAAACCTCATGAACTTGTACATACCCCCCCTTGCCATAGCCTGTGTCTGTCATGAAGGTTTTCAGGTCATCCCCATCACTCCTCTGGCCTTCAGAGTCATGAGAGACATTCTCAAGCTCCTCAATCTGGAAATATGTCGAGGAGGGCTGAGAAATTTTAGACATGTACTTCTGCTCAACCTCCTCCTCATACTCCTCATCACTGTGAGACTCTATGGGTTCCTCGATGATTTCTACATTGACCGACTTATTTTCCAGGTTCTCCCCTCCCTGCAGGCCACTTAGCAGATTCTGGATCATACTTCCTGTTGCTGTGCCCTTGATATCCTCCAGTGACACCTTTTTCACCCCTCTGCAGAGGAGTTCCTCCAGGGCAGAGTCCTCAGAAACATCCAGCTCCTCCTCCACCTTGGACTCCAACACAATCTGTGTCTTAGTTGTGCCATCCTCCTGCTCAGTTTTCTCCACATGGTATGTGATCTTCGATTCTCCAGATGAGCTCACTTTAGCATCCAAACCTGCAGGTTTCATCACTTTCTCGATGAGCTCCTCCACAGAAACAGAGTCTAATATCTTTTTCTCACTTGGGCCTATCTTAGTCTCTATATTGTCTTTACCTTTGAAATCACTTTCAGATGCATTTCCTTTCTCCTCTTTTTCATCACTGACTTTTTCATCACTCATTTTGCTATCTGCCTCTGTCTTACTGCCCAGACTCATCATTGGTGGTGACACCACTTTCACTGATTTGAGGTCAGCTGTGGATGAGATGATGGGGCTGAATTGGTTCTCTGTCAGTGAGACACTTTTTTCTTCTCCTGCTTTTTTCTGCACATCTTGACTACTTTGGTTTTCGTTCTGGGCCACATGTTTGTCTTTGGTGGTGGTAGAGGCAGCAGCTGCAGCCCGAGCTTTGGTGAAAGAGACCATGTCCCTCCTGGATGCAGGACTCTGATGCTGAGCCCTCCCTGTAACTGAAATAGGAATGACCCTAGAGGGACTAATGGACCCAGAGTGAGGCACAGGGGATCTTCTCTGGTTTGAAGTCTGCCCCATGTACCTGACATCCAGATGTTGTCTGGTTGAGGTGGAAGCTCTTGGAGTGTAGGGTTGGGAAGGCATCTTGATATCTGAGGCAGAGAATGAATCAAAATTTCATGCACAAACATTTCCTCTTCATGCTGACTATTAACTGTTTGTTGGAGGACATTTCTTAGTTCATCTAATTCAACAAATAATAGCAGAATATATTCTCATTTACCAAAATAAATACTTAAAAATCAAAAATAACTATTGTGTGATCAATATGTAACAACAATAATTAAGTAAATACTTTTCTATACCTATTATTCTTTCTCTTCGATGTTGATTTATCCTCCTGTGGGCATCTGGCAGATCTATTCTCTCACCTTCCAGGAGGGCCCTGAACAAACAACAAAAAACAAGACAAAACCATTCAAGTCAAGGGCAAATCATTAGGTAATCTTCCTATTTCAAAGTCATTCATATTTTCCCACTCGCATGTCAAAAAGTTTTCAAAAACAAATACCTTAAAAGATGAGGCAGATCATTCAGCTCTGCCATCTCAAACCTCAAACATTAACACGACAGCCTTACAAGACGATATCAATCCAGGGACCTGGCCATATAGGGCAGTAGTCAGCAAAAACATAATAACAAACCTCAGTCTGTATACACAGTACGCACAGTCACCTCACAATGACCTGACAACAGTTTGGTAAAACAGCTCACCTTTCCTTGGCCATGGTTCAACAAAAGAAAACAAGAGCAAGTAGAGGTCCTTCAAAAAGGAATAACCTCTCCGGACTGTGCTTCCTGAAAGACTGACCTAAAAATAACAGCTACAATGCTCTGCTGGCTGCACTTTGCTATGAATCCCAATGTAAAAGCAGGCTCTTGACATAGATACAAAAACACAGGCCACCACTACGTCTCTAAGGAATCATTCTGCCTATTCCAAAAATTCAAAACAGACCAGATGTGTCACTGGAAAATTCGCCATATACAGACAAGCTGAAGCAGATAATTGGCTGCAAAAATACCCTGGAAATTGGCTGGACACTATCAAAGACAAGGAGTTGGCATCCCACAAAAGACTGTTCAAGGCTTGATATATGACGTGATGCGAGTTTAGTTATGAAGTCTTGTGAATATCTGGGATCAAAACAAGGGGGTGTGGCATCAATGAAAGAGAATATGTTCTTCACTGCTTGATATACATAGCTGTGTAAATGGATCCAAAGAGTGGCTTTGTGTAAAAATAGTATGTCTGTTGTTATGATCATAGAGTGACTATGATAGCAGTAGTAATACAAGACATTTCATGCTGTTGCAGGATATGAAAAGCCAGATGTACTTCATATTTTGCTTCCTATAAACTCACAACAACTATAGCAAATGTTAGTATGTATAGTACACAGAGGAGTTTATCTAACTGGGCATTGGGAGCAACACTGTCTTTGGGAGCAAAAGTGACATTCTTTTTCATTTTTACTCTACGCCTTTTGGATGTCCTGGGCCTGAACAAACTGGATGTGCACATTTCAACCTTTTTTCTTTTTGTATACTACTTTGTATACTCACAATAATATTTCACCAATCAAATATATTTTCACCATCAGAGCCAACAATGCCCATGATTATCACTTCCTCTTTTAACTTCAGTTTGATCAGTAAGGGCAGTTAGAGAAAGTATACCTCTTGAACTAGAGTTAATGCTACAGTCAAACTTTAACCAGTTTCATGGGGTGTAAGACCGATCTTTAATTATCTGGCTACAAAGCCTCTCCATTGTACTCAAAGTGCAATAAAATGGATCATTTCTGTTCAGACTGGACAAATTCTGAAAAGAAGTGGACTCACCTGTAGGCAGCCACCTCCATGCCCAGATCCATCTTGACTTGAAGGAGCTGCTGATGTTCCTGCAGCTTTTCTGCAATGCTGTCAGACATCATATTCCGCTCATGCTCCAGCCGCTCAATAATCACCTGAAAAAAAAACAAGAGGCATAAACTTTTTTTACAGATCTGTCTCTTGGAATATTATCATTTTGTTCATCATCATCTATTTAGCTGAAAATACTCTACTCTACTATTAAACCCTAAAAAGTAGGATAAGTAGGGTTGTACTGTTTACATTTCTCATGTTATTTGAAGATGCTTTGTCACGCCCTTGCCTGATTCACTTTCATCTCATTTACAGAAGGATGTTGTCTGAGCACTTCCTGTCTAACAGATTGCATTAATCATCTGGACCAGTCAAGCCAATGACTGTCCCTATGACTCTAACTTGAAGCTTGACAGTTGGCATCCTGCAACAGATGTCATGTGCAATTACAAAGTGTAACATGGGATTGAATTGTGAGAAATGTCATTTTTACGACATGAAAGATGATATTTCTATATAAGCACTGCAGTCACTCGCAAATGATTGACCTTCTTGGGGCTCCATCTTAAGTAGGGTAAAAGGGATTTGTCAGTCTGACAGCTAATTGGTTTAAGTGGCTGGGGTAGCTATCGGCCATTAGGCGCTGGTGAGGTAGAATGCCATTTACTGAAGCTATTCAATCCTTCTAGTGCGGGGTCAAATGCTGCTCGCAGGATCCATGCTCTCTGTTTGATAGCTATGAGAGCACACACTTGCCAGCCACCACCTAAGATTGGTAATGTCAATGTCTTTAGAAGTGAGTAGTTAAGGTTTGGTTTCTGAACCAGTCTGTGTGCGCTTCTATATGTGTAGATGCACTCAAACAGGCTAAAGCCAGAGTAAAGCCAGTTAGAGAATGTCAATCCTCATAGCCATCCCTTTTAGAAAACATGTTGGGTGATGTATTATTTACACTTGTGTCCATTGTTGCTGACTTTAACAACACAGGATGCCCTATTTTGCATCACATGAGCTTATGTTGTATATGTTTTATTAAAGAGTGGATGGGCTGTGATGCTTTATTCTTGAATTGAACAAATGATTTAGGCCAATGGGCACAGTAATTTCATAGCAAACAGAGTACTATTCTCCCTTAAGAACAAGCTTGATCAAAAGTCAAATAATTTGCTTGTTGCTGCCACTGGTGGCCGCATCACTATGGTGATTTCCCGAGATGGTGGGTGTGGCACAGCGAAAAGGCAGTATATCGAGGCTTAGTGGGACATGATTCTGTAGATTTTCCAATTTTGTAGATCTGGGTATATCTCTGAATAGAACCACATTCCATAAATGATGGCAACAATTTCTCACTACTCTTTAAAAAAGATAAGAGTGCTTTGTGTCTTACACTGTCATAACGTGCTCATGCTTACCTGGTACTCATTGAAATCCACACGGTATTTGTCCTGTATGTGCATGAGTTGTTCTTCAAGATGCATTTGAATCTGGCCTTGCTTTTCTGCCTCTGCGCGCAGTCTGTCGAACTCAGCAGCGTACAGCATCTTTTCCCTCTGAAGATCGTCCAGCCTCGCCTGGTCCGCTCGGATCGACTGTTCCATTTCTTCCACCTTTTTCTGATACATTTCAAAGGTTTCAATCCACCCTTCGGACAGACCACGGGCATACTCTTGCACCTCTTCCAAGGTAACCGCTGGAGGCCCGTGGTAAGTTTGCGTAATGATGGGTACCACTCGGGAGTCGACCTGACGTCGGAGATGGGCAATTTCTTGTCTTTGCGTTTCTTCTACGGATTTATACTCATTCTCGAGTTGAAATAGACGCTGTTCGAGTGTGCTGTTAGTTTTGTGAGCGTGGTGTAGCTCCTTCTCACAGCCTTTCAGCTCGCCGCCAATGTCTCTGCATACCCCCGTCTCCTCGCTGTACAGAGACTGGACCATCTGCAACTCTCTCCATAGCTTCTCTCTCTCCATCTCGGCCTGGGACTTCTCAAACGACAGCTGTCCCACCATTCTCCTCAGGTCCCGCATCTCAGCCTTGCGTTGCTGCGCCCATTCCGTCGTATTCGTTTGCCTGAGTTTATTAATTTCAGTTATTAGGCATGCGTTTTCCTGCTCCAACTGCTTCGTTCTTGATAGGTACTGGGCAAGTCTGTTGTTGAGCTCCTGCAGTTGGTGTTTTTCGCTCTGAAAAGTTCTTCTGAATTGCAACATTTTGATATATAATGAAAAATATATATATTTCTGAGATTTTAAAAGTGCCTTTTTTTTAATATGTGAATTTTTTAAGCAGATTCTCTTGGTGTGATTTGCGTGTGCGGCTGTAAGCAGAACTGTGATGTAATTTGCGATCACTGCCCTTTGACAAGTGCAGTAGGTGGGCGGGTCCTGAGGATCGTCCAAGCGGGTCCGTTTCCCTGGCAGATGTTATGCTGCGTTAAGGTGCTGTCAGAAACATAAAAGACAGCTGAGCGCACAGATGGTTCAGCAACGCGCTAGACACGAACGAGGCCTCGTTCATACGAGTTTTTGTGATACGTCAAAGAACGGGACATTTATATCCCATGTATTTCAATGAGACCTATGCGTTGACAGATGCAGTGCATTGCGCGAGAATATCGCAACCCGCTCCGTCAAAAAAGTTGAAACAAGGAGCGGTTTAAACGTCATCCTCTAACAGAGTTCATCAGCCAACTGTGGACCTTGGAAGTACGAACTTACGAGGAGCACATGAAGGCAGCATGGCCGGCCAGCGGCGTCATCATTTCCAGGGGAATAGCTCTCCCAAGTGGAGAAAAACAAAGAGTTACGGCGCCGTAGTGTGTCTTCTCATGAGATTTAGCTTAACGTACGAATCAAAATGAGAGCTAGTGTTCAAATGTTGTTGGTGTCATGACATTTAATACACAAAGTATCGTTTAATCGTTATATCTGGATGACCGTGCGCTCTGCTTTGGAGCCCTAGACTCTGGGAACTTGAACGCGTCATGGATAGAGGCGAAGTTGTGCTCATTACAGGTAAACCGCGAAATTGTAATCCACTCACTTGTAAAGTGACGTTCATTTTAAAGTGCTGGGAAAATGTAAGTCTTTTAATTTACTTTTGAGGGTTTGGACCTTTCAGACAGTTCTTTGTGAATCCCAGCTGGAAAGCAGCCCAGGTAATCTTTGAGTCTGATATCATGATATCTACAATACAGCACACAATATCAACTTAAAATAAATAATTTTAATTTCAAGTGCTTGAAGTCTCTTGGACTGGGAGAGGGGATAAACGTTTACATCAAGGAGGTACCAGTGAGTTATGTCAAAACCCAAGAGATCATTGCTGGACTTTGGCAAACCCTCAACCCAAAGGTAAATATGGTGTTCAAGTCCAGGTACTTGGTGTTGAAGCCTGTACAAATATATCAGCCATTCTGTTTATGCTATAAGAAGAAGCGTGTGTGTGTGTGTGTGTGTGTCCAAGTTTGCAGTGCATCTTGGGATAGCCAGAGGTGCCAAAGCCCTCACTTTGGAGCAAACTGGGAAGAACAGTGGTTACTCCGACAAAGATGTGTGTGGCTTCTGTCCTGAAAGTCGCTGCTGCATGGAGGGAGGACCCGAGAAACTGGACTCAGTTATAAATATGAGATCCCTCTCCAAGCAATTCAGACAAGCAGGCATGGATGTCATTTATTCAAGGGACGCTGGCAGGTACAGGCATCTGTTTCTCCAGTGTGGTTGTGCGCTGAAACACTCTCAGATTATGAGACGATGCTTCCTCTCCTCCTCTCAGGTACCTCTGTGATTTTGCGTATTACTGCTCACTGTATCATGGTCAGGGGAGAGCGGCCCTCATCCATGTACCCACATCTGGCAACCTGGCCTCAGCTGACAGACTGGTGCCTCTACTGCAGACTCTGATTCAAACCATGCTCACACAGCTAGATGGTCCATCAGAAACAGCATGAGGTGCAAAGTACAAAGGAATTCCTCAAGTCACGGCGACTTCAGGCATGGCAGACGACCACGGATGTAGACCCACTACCCGAGACAGGCAAACACCATAGAGACACACTTGTCTTAATTTAGTCTTAATGCTGTAATGATAGAGGAGTCATGACCTCCCAGATATCTAATGAAATAGTCAGAACAAACAGTTCATATTTCTCATTCACTTTTTTATTCAAAATTTCAGAAAAAAAAGAAAATACAAGAAATTCTCAGATACACATTTGGAGATGGCATTTAAAAAATACACCATCTCATCTATAGATGTGAAAAAACTTGAGGCCTCAGATACAGAACTTGAAAGAAGACAGTCTAGCAAAGCTTTTTGATGATTTTTTTTTTCTTCTAATCATTGAATTAACACACAGATTCAGGTTTTGTGAAAATTAATGAAATAATAGTAGATCAAGGCCCCCTCTGAAGTCATAGGAATGCAAATCATAAAAACGAGAAGCATGATAGTGATAAACCTCAAACTCATTATTGCAATTTGAATGCGTTGATGCATCCTCCATAAACCTGAGGTTTGCACGAAGAACATTCTGAAGAAGTTAAATCAGAACGATAAAGATGATTAAGTTGAATCCATTTCAGTCAGTCTATATTTATGCTTGCAATCTGGCAATGCAAAAAGCAACTAGTCTTCTACTGTAAACTTAGGCCTATCATCTGATTCTAGTCATGTTGTTTACTCTTTACCATGTCTACCCGTAATCTACTCGACACCCCTGTCCTATTTATGTTCATGTGTTTGTTTATGCTGTGGTTGTGACAGGTTTGTGATCTACTGGTAGCTAAGAAACCAGGGCAGCACTCCTTATGAACAGATATTCACCTCACAACAGGTCAACTTAATACCTACTTCCAAAACTGAAAGAGCGGAAATGTATCACAAATGTCTATATTTTATCATTACATACATCCAAACTGAAAAAAAACAACATACAAATATATTAAGTAACAATACAAGCACAGTTGGCCTTTGTCAGTGGTGATCTTTATACCAATCTCTCAGATGATGTCCAACAGCAACCCAACTGATTTTCCATAGAAAATATTTACTCTGAGATACATGGTTACAATGCTTAAAAACCTAGTTTGAGCCGTCCCCAAATTTAATCTCAAATGTCACTTCAGAAGTTAACTAGTGTCCTATTGATGATTCCAACTTTTATTGCTTTGGGGTTGTTATTTCAAGACAGAGTTTTCAAATCATGTGCCATTTTCTGCCACCAGCCCAGGAGCCTTTGCTCTGAGACAGTGCCCTCCGTATGCCCACCTTGATACTTAAGACAATTTAGATCCACCCAGGTGACTCTTTAAACCAGCAGCATTATTGTAAGCAGCAATACAACAGGCAGGAAAGTGTGTAGAGTATACTTCTAAATTATCAAAATGCTGACCAAATTATGAAAAGGGTCTCATGGGATACACTTTGATGATATTGGAGGTTAGCCATCACTAGATCAGCAGGTAGACATGGTGGACAGGAGAAATGATGGCGTTCACATGGCCACAGTGTGTTAAAGGGGCAAAAATAGATGGAGCAACTTCTTAAACTTCTAATAATCCTAGTGACAGGGCTGAGTCCCCACTGAGGGTAGAATCATACTGGAGGTGGAATTACTGCTATCACTATGGAGGTCTTGTGTAGTAAGTCTTCTGCGGAGAAAAATCCCTCCTATACTTCACAGTACTGACGCATATACACAACAGAATGTATTCTTCAAGAGTATTTTCTGAGAGCATGTATGACATTTCAATGTTTGGAATAACTCAAAGGATTGAAAGTTGTTGAACTGTTGATTTGCACTGCAACCTTGATATAGGTTGCAGCTAAACATGATTCATTATTGGAGGTCAATAAAATGTTTTCCCTTTTTAAATATTCCCCATGATATCTAATGTTACACAAATGCATTATATATGAGGGAATGAAGCTGTTTATCAGCTAACCCTCTTTTGATAGTCTGAAGATTTGAGGTTGTGAAAATGTATGTGTTGGGAGTCGGTGGAGATGGAATGTCTGGTGTGGATGTTATGCCCTGGCCTCATCTCATACTATATATTGTACTGTTGCTGTCTTACAACACTGCAAACTCTCCAGTCAAAAGAAAAAAAAGCTTAATGTTATTCTGCTAATCGTTTCTCATATGAGTATTCAGAGAAAATCTGCACTGATTCTGCAGAGAACAAGCCTCCACCCCACACCATACTGAAGGCCGCTATTGCTCTGCACTGCATGGACCTACATGCATCCTTTGATTCGTTCTCACACAACTATAAACTTTATTTTCGAAAACCACCGGGCCAGACGTTGGTGGGGCGATCTTATGGCAGGACAGCATTCAAACCTCCACATAGAGATTCCATCTCCTATCCTAGTCCACTTGTGAGGTTCATCTAGATCTCTGTGGGCGTATCCAGATTATGAGGTTTCTCCAGAGACTTATGAGGTTATTCTATATAAACTAATGAGAAAGAGTGAGATGTACTTTTTTCATACGCATACATATATTTAAAAAGAGTGAGGTAGATATATACTTGAAGGGGAAAAAAAAGTTTTAAGTCCCCCAGTCAAGACACCAAAGAAAATACATACAAAAAAAAAATCCAACTTTATACTGAATCATGGGGCATTTATACAGTGATTGAAACTGATATCACAAAAGGAAAATAAAAAAATAAATAAATAACACTCCTACAGAAAAAAAAAAACTTCAAAGAAAGAAAAAATAATCACCAAGCAACATTTTCAAAAGATGAGGAGAAATCCTTCAAAACACTTTTGCTATTCAGCCTCCATGTAAGACCTATTTCATTCATGACATTGAAATGTGATCCCTTCCCTGGACTTTAACCCATCCTTTATTTGGTTTACAGAAGCAATGATTATGAAGACAAATAATAAGACCTGTTTCACTTTAAAGAAGTAATGTGTCAACAGGATGCAGAAGTGGCATAATATTGCGCTTGGAAGTTTTGACGCAAAAAATAAGAATGGTTTTAGACTTCAAATGGGTGGCAGATGGTTGGGACAATTAAGGCAAATAAGACAACCCAATTAGCCCTATTAATTTGAGAGGCAGGAAATGGATGGGTTAAAATACCAGATCTGGTATAAAGAAAACATCCTGTATACTGGAACTAATCCTGACTTCAAAAAGGAGGCACCGGGGGGAGCAGGTATGCTGTACATGCCAGTGTGGGGCCAGAGGGAAGGAGCGAGGGCACTATTGGACTCATAAAAAATAAAAAAAAACAAGGGCCAGGGAGGGGGGGTCGTTATGAGGTGAGACAAGTAGAGGACAATCATGAGAATGTGTGGAGAAAGCAAAGCCTTTACTTTGACCTGAGATTGAAACGCACCTAGAGGGCAATTCTAGGCACAGTGCTAGACAACAAGTACAAAAAGGGTGCAGAAAGTACACGCTCACACATCGAGCTAAGGTGTCCATTCCAAATAATAATAATAATAATAATAATAATAATAATAATAATAATAATAACAGACATCCACAAAAAGAATACAGAAGGAAACATTTCATAAAAAATAAAAGGCAATGAACAAACTGTAATGTTACAGAAAACCTTTTGGGGTAACAGAAAAAAAAAGAAATTTTATATCTAAATGATGCTATTTTTTGTTTTTGTTTATTTTTTGAACAGGGTGTGAGGATATAAGAAATGGACTGTAGTGGAGACCATAAAATATCAAACCTGAAGGATTTCTTTATATATATAACATCCAAAAGAGGAAAAGAATAAAATAGCAGCTTTGTTCTGTACAGACATAGAGGCGAACATTTGAACCGTAAAAAGGTTAAAAAAGTGACAAACCAATGATGTGTATAAAAATGATCCTGCAGTCTAACATACAACTGTAAGACCTTTATATATATATGTTTGAAATGTAGCGATACTAATGACTATTCTAAAAGAGACCTGCTGTGACTTAAAACTTCTCTAGGCTACTAAAATCGTTGCCGATCCAATACCTTCTCATTTTGTGTCTCAGGTCTTTCTCTACATTTGTTGTAGTGTATTTGGTGCCATGTCCATTTGCTTTGAACAGCAACATCTCAGTGAGTCATTTTCATCTCGCAAATGAAATTTACAGTTATAAATGACAGATAAGGGCACTGATTTGAATGAACGAAAGTGGAGACAGAACAGGCAAAATCCCGTCCCTTGATTGTGAAATTCAGTGATTAGCAGTGTGAGAATTATGATGCTTCAATGTTTTTTGGACATGTTTAAATAAAGACTAAATAAGGCTGTGATTCAGAGTTGGCTGACTCAAGTCAAATGCATACATCGTTCAGACAACACAAAAGAAGAAAGGGAAAGTTATACTCAGATTTCTGTGAGTGATTAACTCTGGACTTGGGTGGTGCATCAGGCATTTTCAAAAAACCCATCACCAAAAACAGACTGCAGGTTTTTCCAAATGTTATCGCCAGAAAGTATTTGGGGAATGGAACTTGAAATGGTCCTTTTTTGGGGTTCAAGTGGAAGAACAGGAGAGAACTTATTATCCACCGCATCTAAAACAAGGTATTAATGTCTATGTGTCATATCCATACAGTAGATAAAGATTCACAGAAAAATTGTGGCTTATGCCAGAATTATGGATTTAAAATATATGTATCATTATATTATCATCTGATTATGTCACCTGGCTAGTGGTTATTTAGACAACGGCAGGTAGTAGAAGTACTTTAAGATAAATTATTAGTAGGGTTGTGTGTGACAATTCTGAAGTCATGAGAAAGCCAATATTACTCAAATGAAAGAGATGTTTGCTTACTCTTATTCTGGCTACTGGCTTCAACTTATCACAATGTTGGCTAGATTTATTCCACCCCCGGTGCAGATACTGCACATTCTAAAACAACTTCAGCTGCAGGTCTGAATGCAGCACGTCTCAAGACACTATCTTCTAACTTGTGTTAACCCACCCCCACGCACACAGCTGCTTAAGGAGCAGTTAGTACCAAGATAAGCATGAGGTCTGAATACCAAGAAACAGTTTTTGGTATTATCGCATCCCAGTCGCACAGACTTATCTCAGCTCTGAATCACAGCCTTAAGCGCAAGAAAGGAGACTTGTACTATGTTTAAGAAAAAGGTTGATTTGGCAATAGTTTGGCAGATACACAATAGGCCCTCCTCTTCCATTTTGACCCACTCCTGAAGGAATCTACACCCATAGAAATATCAACAGGAAATGAAACAATGATCATCGTCCGAAATTCATAATTGAGGCGTCCTCACACGACATAAGCTTGTCTGATGCTCATGGAAAGAAAGTCATTTTGATGGAAAGTCATTTTAGAAATGGAGCTATACCATATTATAGAGCGAATCATGTGTTTGTAGAAATACACACTCCGACATCCACAACATCCTCTCTGAAATCATCAGAAAATTGTTTTTGGATTTGCTGGCAGATATGCTAAAAAATTATTTTCTGAAGTTCATGTCTCACTGTATAAGTCAGGATAAATGCCTGTATTGTTTTCCTTCTTAAAGGACTTATGTAACAAACACTGTACAATACAGGCTGCACAGGAAGGAGACCGCAGAGTTCCCCAGTGTTGAGTCTGAGCCACCATACTCCATACTACCATACATACGTACAGTAGAAGAAAGTAATTTCTTGTCATTTCTTACCTCATCCATCCCTCCTTTAGAGATGGGGAGAGGTTTGTGTTACCCTGTGTAATTGGAGGAGGAGGGGCTGGTCTGGCCAGAGGGGGCTGATATCAGCAGGCCGACGACTGGGGCAGTGGCAGAGCCCGTTCGTTCTTTCTACCCCCATTCATGTGTGCATAGGGCTGCATCTCATCAAAGTTGGGCCGCAGCACCACCACGGGTCCATTGGCCGAAACCTGTCCTGAGTGCTTGTCCATGGCTTGGCCCGGAGATGCCGAGGCTGAGGCAACTGGGGTTGGGGATGATGGAGAGGCAGGTCCCAGTAAAGGAGTACTAGGGCCTTGCATGGGGGATAACTGCTGGGTAGGAGGGGGCGGCGTGCCTCCTATACCCCCTGGTGAGGGGGCAGCGGCAGCAGAGGGCTGCCTGGTGGATGCAGGGTCCAGTGGAATGTTTTCCATGTTCTCTATCTCCATGTCCAGCTCCTCAGTGTCCGGCGGCTTGTTCTCCTCACTGTAGAAGAAGCTCATCTCCTTGAAGGGAGGATCCAGTTCATCCTTGATGCTGTTGATGATCTCCAGGAAGGACGGACGCATCTTGGGGTTATACTGCCAGCACATCCTCATTAGCTCAAACCTGCCAGTAACATACACAAGATCGAAGGGTTTAATCTTTGTTTATGTTGTTTTTAATGCTTTACAATTCGCAAGACTTCATTATTTCCCGGTAAGTATTAAAGACAAATCTAATATTGCAGTTAATGTCTTTTGCATGCCGTTCCCGCCAGCAGGTGGCAGGGCACACCAAAGTTATGTCTATGTCGCTCAAGTTCCAGAAATCACTATATTGACACAGCGTCTTGAAATCCAATGTAAGGACAGTACATGAATACAGTAAAGCAACCTACACAAATTACAGTAAATCCATGTTAATTGTCAAGCTCATAGAATGGACATAAGATCGATATGTAGCATGTATACAGCAGCACAATAAATCATACACAAGGGCCTGTGCCAGGCCAGCAGCTGAGCTTGGGGAATGTCAAAACAACATCATAAAAGAGAGAATTATTACAGTTTTGTGTGGTGCTATACCACACACCACAACTTCAAGTATACACAAACAAGCTAAGAATACCCTCTAAGGCCGACTGACATAAACACCTCAGTCGTCTCTCTCTGTCACTCTTTCTCCCTGCTCCCGTTTTCTTTTTCTCTCTCTCTTTTTCCTCTTACACGCTTCTCCCTCTCCAAGCAGTCTACAACAGCCTATGCAGCTGGGTGCCAGCTCCTCTCTGCACCAAGGAATTATGGGTAGTGCTTTCCTAAGCGCCATGCTTCAAACCGTGGAGCAGCAGGGGGGCAGCTCCGACTTGTTTTTCAGCAGTGCAGCGAGTGTCTTGAAGTTGACATTCAGATGTCTAAACCCAAGACCTCCCATGAAAAGGAGTGTAATGCTTGGAGCCAGGCCCACGCTCCAGAGTAACCTGTCTGCTTGGAGTAGTCGTGCTAAAAACCCCACCATCTGTTGCTGTGCATAATGCTTGCTGATGTGAATTTAGAAAAAGAAAACACTGCAATAAATCCTGCCTTCTTGTCAACGTACTGCCCATCAGGACACACAGACACATGCTATCACCATTAAGCAAAACTGACTTATATTTGACTTCTCATGAGTAATGTGAGTAACAGAACAGTTCAGAGTGCTATACACACCGTATATATACACACACACATATCTAGCCTGGTCCTTCAGCTGGCAATAAGGGAGTTACATAAGGTCAAACCACAACCTGTGTTACAGTTGATGCTTGTATGCAACGTTCAACAATCTTCAAGATATGACTCAGAAGCTGCACTAGTCTAGACAAAACTCAACGCCAACCACTCACTGATGAGCAATGCAAGGCGAAGGGGAAAAACGTCCATGAAAAAGTAATGTGGATACAGATACATTGATAAATGGGAGATGCATAACACATTTTCAGGCCAAATGTGGACACAAGTTGGTCTTAAAATCATGATCAGGTCTCAAAAAGTAAACTCATTGAAAGTAAAAGTGTAGCCTATGTCTCTGATAGACATTAAACTTGAACAGGAATCTCTGGCAGCAAGACTTCACACACTCAAACCCCCTCTTACACATACAATATATGTCCCTAGTCTTGTGAAACTAGTCTTGTGAAATTTTGAAGGATAATAGCCCTGTAAGTGATACTGCGCATTCCACAATAAATTATGATGTTTAATATGATCACTGAACCTGTCTTTCATTTTGGCCCAACCCTGTGAGAGAGAGAGTGCACTTTTGTCCATACGAAACTCGAGACAGAAACATGGGAAATCCAATCACTGACCCGGAGCTACCTGACCATGGGAAAGACAGTAAAAGGGGAAGATATTCAAAGCTTTCCAAATATGACTCATCCCTCTCTGTTATCCTACCCACTTCCTATCCCAGTATCTCTCTCTATTGAGCAATTGTAACAACTCCAGGGTTCACTTCACAGCAATCCCCTGGAAATCTCCACTAAATCTATACAGCAGGGGCGACCAGTGGCAGCAGCCTGACTTCCCGTATGTGCTGCTCATACATCAGGGCGCACCCCCACCCCCCCAACACCACCACCACCACCACCACCTCCGTAACACAATCCACACACTCCTGTAATCAGGACAAAACAGTCAGGCTGCCATAGAAACCGGAGGTTTGTGTCTGCATAACACTCGGTCCTCTCCTTTTTTACTCACACTCTCTTTCTAAGGTGAGGTCAGCCATGGAGAGTGGGAGGGGAGACAGCAGAATGCCTTCTTATTGAGGTCAGAGAAGGAGAAGAGAAATGCATGTATGCAGTTGAGCAGGCAGACTGTGCGTTTTTTTCCCCCCTAACAGCTTGGATGATTCATTAATGAATTCCTTCTCTGTCTCTCTCCATCTCCCTTCCTTGGCTGATGAACAGACACTGATCTCCCTCCTCGTGCCCCTTCTCAGCGGCAGGAATGAGGGGCATCTTTCACACACGGGTCATGGCATCCCTTCTATGGGCCTATGGCTAACGGGTGAGGAGGGTCCTCACTGCCAGCTGAGCACTGGGACCATGTCGTCAGTGGACTGCATTTACCCTGTGACGCAAATGTCACCAGTTAGGCCTTGGCTCGGCTCTACCTTGGCATACAGCTTACATGATATCCTACACACTTGTAGCCACAACTTGAAATAGAAGCTGGCCAATACTTTTATGGGGCAGAGGGCCTGCGAGACGGTGGCATTAGCGGACAAAGCAACACATCCTTCAGCCTGGAGGGGCTGAAAACGGGCAAAGATTACAGTTATAGGCCATTAGACATTGATCTAAGAACCAGTCAGAGACAAAAAGAGGGACTTACAACATGTCAGGGCAGTTGTCAGGTTTGTCCAAGAGTCCTCCCTCCATGACGAAGCGCAGCACTTGTTCGTTGGACATGCCTTGGTAGGGTTGTTCTGCTAAGGTGGCAATCTCCCACAGCACCACACCGAATGACCTGCAAGAGATGAGATGGGAGATTGAATTTCACAGCGACTTGCATTGAGCGCCACAATAGAATAAGCTTTAATTCCTACATCAGCTACATTACAAGCAACATGTAGTGCAATCATTTCTGTATGTAGTGCAAGGTTCAGCTCAACCTGACAGTAGATGTAAAAAATGTCGTGCCCCTCAAATGATCATGTAGGATAGAGAAATGCAGGGTATAAAACTAAGGAGAACCAGTCGGAGACGATCTGCGAGAATCGTATATGATCCGGGGAGAGTTGGCACCATGAGATACTGCTCATTCAGTTAAACCTAAAATCTGGCAGCACAAGTATGAAGACTTATGTAAGTTGTGTCGCATTTTACCTGTCAGTGAGGCTGATGGTACATGAAGCTGGCAGAGGAATCACACTGATTTCGTTACTGCAGGACAAGCCGCAGTATAAAGTGTGTAAAAGTGCTTCACTGCATTGACATGGCTATGAAAGCATTTATCAGGAAACTAAGAAAATACACTTGAGAAACAAAGAACACAGTATTTGTTCACCCTTGCTAGTCATATTTTCACCGCTGGAATGGGATCTGAGAGTATACTCAACAGTCTTTAAAACAGCCTATTACAACACTGTATGTAAGTGGCTCAAACAGTCTTGTGTTGAAAATCCACATGCAGACAGATTTTCTTGGTCAACAAAATAAAAGTCACCTACTGGTAGATTCCTTAGGAGCCCTGAATGGGTTCCTGCTGTACTGAACTCGATCTGTGCAACATCAAAGAGGAAGATATAGCGCGCAATGTGGAGGTGGGTTTGTGCTGGCACTCCAACCTCTCATTTGAGAACATCTGGAGCAGTTTAAGCCCGCTCGTAGGGACTGACCCGTGGGACACTTTGAGTTGGGAAACAAAAACTTGCTAGGGAGCTAGTAAACAGTTCTATTTTTGTAAAACCTTATTGTGCCTGATACAGAATTGTGGCAGAACTATAAATTGAGAGTGCATGGAAACCTGCTATATTAGAGGTGTCAGGACAAAAGGAAAAATCTTGTTCTATACTGCTCTGTCATGTATAGGAAAACATTCCCAGTGCCCAGAAACCAAAACACATTAAGGTTCTGGTTATCATGGCATCCACAGGGAGGATGGAAGGGAGGAAATGCCTGCTCCAACTGTTAAGTGAAGAGTGACCATCTTAAGATGTGATCTGCTAGTTTTCACAGTGGTAGTCCCACAGCATGCACTGTTTCAGTGATACACACACACGCACACACAAGATACACACATTTCTGAAATACTCCGCAAGCCACCTGGATTAGGACAGGTCTGTACATGTAGAAAGTGCATGTGTGTGTAAGAGAGTGCCGTGTTCACATACCAGACATCAGACATTGTAGTGAACACCCCGTCTTTCAGCGACTCTGGAGACATCCAGCGGACTGGCAGCAGACCCTTCCCTCCTTTTCGATAGTAATCCGTCTCATAAATGTCTCTGGTCATGCCAAAGTCTGAGGAAGAGAGGAGAACAGAGGTTGGAGAAGCCACTAAATATTCCTCTTATGTTCAGGAGAGGAAGCTCCTGAGAGCTGACCTACTCCCTCACCTCTTCCCTTCCTCTGTCCGTCTACATTAAGAGTCAGTCGTCTGCCTCAGGCACTCACTGAAATCCAAATTCTTATTTTAGAGACCAACAGAGTCGGTTCAGCACCGAGAAACCAGGAGAGACTGAAGGCATTGTATTAGCTAGACTCTCACCTCCAATCTTGACGGTAAAGTCCTCCGCTACCATGCAGTTCCTGGCAGCCAGATCCCTGTGGACGAACTTGTTGGCGTTAAGGTATGACATGCCATCCGCAATCTCCCCTGCCATCTGGATCATCTTTTTTAGCGGGGGTAGGACCTGGCTGGTGGAGTTCTGTGACAGAGGGAGAGGCGAGGGTGAGGGGGTAGAGGGCACAAGTAGACTATTCAGTCCCTCTGTTGTCTTTCTCTGCTTTCAACAGTTCAGGCCACATGCCACAAAGTGAGGAATGGACTGTGTGTACAAGTGCATGTGGGCGTGTGTGAGAGTGAGACAGAAAAAGAGAGATAGAATGAGTGTGTGTGTGTGTGTGTGTGTGTGCATCTGTCTGCCTGTATATGTCTCACACAATTGACACTGGCACACATCTCTGTAACAGAGACTGACTGTAGCTGATATAGAGCTGATCCGCGGTTGTAGGAGGGAAAAGCTGCTTACTTCTTTGCGCAGGGAGCGCAGGTGGCTCTTTAGATCTCCACGGGTCATCAGCTCCATAATCACCAAGGTTGGCTGTCCCTGAGAGACCACGCCCAGCAGCCGCACCTAGACCAATCACGATACAGCACAGGTCAGCTGGGTTGGGTGCAACCATTCTCACTGGCCTAACGCTCAATGTTGCCTCAGTAGCACTATGGGTTAGAATCAAGTATTTCACAACTTCCTTAGGAGAAGGAATCTGAATTTATTTGGCGTTAAAGCGTTTCTCTTTAACTGTGGAGCTTTGAAGAATGTAAAAATTCCCTTTAGTTTAAATTATTCAACTTGAATTCAATAATGAAGTGTTTGGCTTTTTAGCAGCCAGACATGGTAAAAGGTTGTAACAGCGGCTTTCCAAAGGGGAAATCGTAACACATCCCTTTAGCTTAATTAATGAGCCTGTGATCATGGTGATGAGAGAATGTATACAATCTCCAGGAGGCTGAACCCAGCCTCAGGCTCTAGCTGCCTGAGTAGACAGCTACCGGGTAGTCAGTGCTCATGACCTGCTGACCCATTTCTCTCGACATCCGAGCAGATTAATTAGGAAATAATGATGACTGAGAGCTCTGTCTTGCAACTGGGTTCGATGTGACAAAGTGTTGGTTTATTCATAGCCATACCAATTCATCTCCTTTAAGAATACCGAGCGTACATAATATTAGGACCATATGCTCTTTGCAAGGTGAATCCAAGTGAAAGCTATGACCGCATCTTCATTTCAACCATTAAATTCACTTTAATCATTAAGGGCAAATGGACAGGAGACTGTTAAAGAATTATTTTTAAACCATGAAGCAAGGCACGCATGAACTGAGCAAAGCAAACTTAATATTAGAAAGGAGCCTAATATTTTGAAACACTCTGGGCGCACTGACTACTACTGTGGGCAAAAAAAAGGTGCAGCTTTCTCTAGTTTAGCACCTGATTTATTGAGACCACTTATGAAAATGCAGTCAGTTCCAATTGTCCAATTAGAAGACCTCAGGTGCAACCATAGCCCCACATGCTGCAGCATCACTCTCAAAGCCATAGACAGCGCAGTTGAGAGAGCAGGCTGTGATCTCCCCACTGTAGCTGAGCCAGAGGCCAGCAGATGAAGTTTTGACAAGCCAAGTGTCCAGCCGAGCTACACCTGAAACTGTGCTTGTGTGCACAGGTTACTAGATCAGAAACAACACTTTTTGTGCACGTAATTGCATTACATCACCGTTACATAGTGTATAGTAAGTAAACACGGCCCTCAATGTATCGAGAAATGATTTTCCACTTCTGCTGAATCACTAAAATCCATGTATTTCTTACGCCGGTGCCTGAAGGTGACCATTTAGAACTTGTCTTTCGTACCACATGGTGACAGTTGAACTCCTTCATCACAGAGGCCTCATTCAGGAACTCGATGCGCTCCCTCATACTGGCTGTCTCGTTTACTGTCTTGATAGCCACTCGTGTCTCAGGTTCATCCTTGACCACTCCCTTGGCGATGCCTTCGTACACCATACCGAAGGAGCCTTGGCCCAGCTCCCTGTTCATAGTGATCTTCTCCCTGGCCACCTCCCACTCATCTGGGACGTACACTGACAACACAACAGAAGGAAGGTCAACACCACACACGGTTACAATAGAGAAGATATTTGATATTTGGTGTTGAGATGGTTCTTACTCTCAGCGGCACTGAAGTACTCTGGGTTGACAGAGGCATAAAGGACTCCATTCCCCAATCTGTCGCTATTCCTGTGGACACAAACATTCAGTTGGGGGAAGCTGTGATAGCGGATAAATAGAAAGTATTTTCCATCGGAAAGTCTACTCTTTCACCACAGGGGAATGTTAATGAAAACAATGCCTATTAACTCTAATTAACATTACACTGGTTGTTAACTTTTATGACTGTAGCAAGGTCCACAATGCAGTCAAGGAACTTTGTTTGCCGATGTGGGAATCATGTTCGTAAAAATACTTACCTCTTTTTGTTGACAAAGAAGAGAGCTATGAGGCTGGGAATGACGAGTATCGCTACGATGGGGATGATGATGACCAGGTAGAATGTAACATCGTAGTCTCCTATCAGACAGAACAGAAAAACATGAGTGATCAACATGGACTGAGGATGTCATTTCATATCCATCTGAATCGGGTAAAATAAAAGATATTTAATGTAAAGTAAATGCTGCATTACGTTTGGGCGGGGGCACGTAGAAGGACACCGACTCCGTCCAGGAGCCGTTCCCTGCTAGAGAGGTGGCACGCACACGGGCAGAGTAATTCCCTGAGCCCAGGTTGGTCAGCCGAGCTCCCCTATGCTCACGGTACTGCTGGCGCGACACACACTCATGTTTCTCAGGCTAGGGGAAAACAAACACACTCAGGTTAATGCTTGAAGGACAGTAAGAGTTCAAGGTCAAGTATCGAATGTCACACTATTCCATTCCACAGGGCTTTGGCCAGACGAAATACAAGAATGGACGCATGCTGTTTTTCAACCAACATAGAGGTTGTCAGAAACTGTCACCGGGGGCCACTGTGTTTGTCCTGTGAAGTGATCAGAAGACATTTCAGTTTACTCTGGCCAGACTCACCTCATTCCCCAGACGGAACTTGATCTCATACATTAGGATGAGGCCATTGGGTGAGATGGGCTCTGGCCAGTGCAGCACCACACAACCCTCAACCTTCTCATCCCTCTCATAGATCACCTTTCCAGGGATGTCATCTGCTTTTTCTGGGAC
>CABFOQ010024661.1:38154-51668 GCA_900660455.1 Gephyroberyx darwinii
CACACACACACACACACACACACACACACACACACACACACACATAATATTACAGTGAGTCTACCAATTGTAAATGAATGATTTTCAGAAATATAATTCTTCAAAGACCCAGAAATTGCTACAGCATACTGAGCTACATTTCCATCACAGACTGTATCCAAGTAAGCATTTCTCACCTGCAGGTTTTGTCCTGGAGAAGACAAAGGCTGCAGCGCTGCAGCGCCGCACCTCCTGGTTGCAAGCATGGATGTCAATGCGGTAAACAGTGAAAGGCTGCAGGTTGAAGATCTCTATATACTCTGTCGTGGTCCTGTCCTCTAAGAAGGGGTACTCTATGAGAGGAGGAATCCCATCTGTACTATTTCCCTCCAGGCCAGGGGTGGTGACGTTCCTCCTAACAGGCTCACGTGACAGAGTGTTGTTAGCCACACCAAAAACATCTCTACGACGGCGACGGTCTGGAGGTCTGAAAGACAGAGGGGAAAATGTAAATAGCCATAAGACAGGTGACATAAATACAATGAATGCTGTCATGAAAGTAAAAGCCAAGAATGAAACGGTCTGACAAGGCAATGGCTGCTCTGGATGTGAAATATAACCTATAGAAAGCATTGAAGAAGTGCACCATTCTGAACTAACATGTTCTGTAATGAAGTGAGCTGGAAAATGAAAGGATTACTGATCCAGGAAAATGGCCAGGAAACAGTACAAACCTAACAGGTGATACATGTAATGGTTACAGAACACTTGAGTAATGTTTTTCAGAACAATGTGAGGAAAGAGTGAATGAGTGGTTAGGTATTTGCTAGTCAAAAGTGGATAAGGCAAAAGATTCAAACTGTACACTGGGAATAACAAGCATCTTTTGTGACCGAGCAAATATTGACCCAAGGGAAAAGTGGATAAACCTGCAGTGGAAAAACACAGACCTATGGGACAGACCTGTAGCACCCCTCCATCAACAATCATTTCACAGTTTTAACTGGTGTGGTAGAATCCAAAGCACCCAGCTCTACAAATCTATTATTATTAATAATACGCCAAATAGCTATGTTGCCTGATTGTAACAACAATCTAGCAAAGGCATAATTGCATGGCAAAAAGCATGAGTCTGATTGGCACTGACCAGTGAATCCTGGGCTACCCCATGGAAAAAGTGGTGTTAGAAGAAGAAGGGTGATGTGTGGACCACACTGAGCAGAGGTGGAACCTCTGGGGGTCTAATTTCCCGGTGTGCCATAAGAGCCTTAGCTGACTGACGCAGCTGAGGAGAGCCACGACTCTGTCTGCAGTTGCGTCTGGAGCCAAAACTGAACATAATTTAACACCTTAATCCACAGCAAAACATACTGCAGTCTCACATACCAAGGGGAAGGGGGACAGGGGATCTGGGGGAAGTTTACTTAACGGCAACACTGTGTAGCATCAAAGCTGAAATGCCAAAAACCTTTCAGAACGAGAGGTAACCGAGTAAGAGACTTGCACAAACTCAGAATGTATTCATCTTGAATTACACCAGCAGGCGAGTACAGTTAAAGCGGTCCAATCAGCTGATATAAAGTTAAGGAATGTACTAGAAGACCCCCTAGACAGACAGACTGGCAGCCATCCTCCCTGTGTAACTACTCTGTGGTGCTCACAAGGCAGCTTGATGGGGATCTTCCCTCTTCCCTCATTCATTTAAATTCCAGATGGGTTCACTGTACATTTCCTGGCAGCTGTCTGACTCCAAAAAAACCAAGCCCCGGACAAAGAGAGCGTGCGAGGGGAGGAGGAGAGTGGAGTGCAGAGTGGAGGGGGACAGAATGGAAAACATTTCCTCTTCTTTCTGTTTCTGTTTTCACCCGCCCTCTTTCCCTCACCCCGGCTCTCTAAACCCTGAACTTTTGAAAAAACCTCCCCAATTCTGAGGCCTTTCCCTGGAGTGGTTTGTGATAATGCTGGCTCTGTTACAGTGGAGAGCTTGTACATACACAGGCTGAGCCCTTCGCTGCAGGCCAGGGACCTGCCACCCGACTGTTTCCTAGACAGCTATACTATAACAAATCAACACAGCCAGAGAGAGGAGGGGGGACAGATATGAGTACAACTACAATAGAAAGCTTTGTTTTATTATTTTATCCTTCAAAGATGTATCGATCCAATTCCACGAGAACATTGTGAAGGAAAGGAGAAGGGCATCATAACACTGCTTGAATGAATGAACTTTCAAGGTGCCAGGGTATTGTTTAAAGATATGGATTTATCTGGTACCTGCTGAGTCTTCTTAGTGGAAACCCACAACCAAGTCAACACTCTCCCTATTATATTGAGATGGATGGGTAGGTGAGGCGGAGTAATACACCACTAATGCACAAACATAAATGCACATGTGGACACACACACACACACACACACACACACACACACACACACACACACACACATTTTGTGTGATTGTATACATGAGAAAAAATGAGTGTGTGGGAGAAGGAAGAAGTGGGAGTCTTTGAAACAGTAAAACATCCATAGCCACAAGGAAGGTAAAATGATAACACAACACAGATGTCAGTCCCTATTGTGGGGAACAAAAGCCTAAGCAGCTCAGAGTGTGCAGCCAAACTAGGCCCTTCAGACTCCTTAATCACATCTCTCTCCCGGGTTTGTTTGTGCTGCCTAAATTGCTGCCTGCTAGGTCCTAACATCCCGGTGCCGCCGTTGCTATGGCAACAGAAAGCCACAAGAGCATTAAGAAGGCTTTGCATCCTGCTCAGCGTGTCTCCTCATCAGCACTCCCAACAAAGGGCCAAGCCCAGCGGGCCGGCTCAGCCCCCGTCCCGTCCATCTACACCCCCAGGCTTAGATCCTGTCAACCCCACAGAAGAGTCATTACACCCCAACCGCCACCTCATTCCTCATTTTGACCCATTAAAGCAAACAAGCCAGAGCTCAGCTCTTTGATGATCATCTCCACAGACTCAAAGGAGGCATGGGACAGAGCTGTAAACAGTGAAGGAGGTCACACAGGCTGATATTACAATGTGCAATCTCTGCCCTGTCAGCAGCTTACGATACCTTGGCAGAAAGATGGCATTGTGAAGGAAGTTTTCAAAGACTTTTAGGAAGACTCGCTCTTCCTTCTCCCAGGCCTTCTCCTCCGGGGTCTTAGGGCAGACACAGCATTTGCCCTTCTCTCCCCCGGCCAGGTCTGACTTAGTGGGCTTGGTGTTCTCCTCCATATCTGAGAGGCCCGTGGCTGAGATGCGGAAAGGGATCTTCAGCTCTGTTTTAGAAGAAACCAGGACATTAGCCATCAGGATCAGGAAGCAGTGCAAAACTGATTGTAATAGTTTTTTTTGTAAGGGTCACATTTTTCTCACACAACACTCTTTCTATATTAAATGACAAGGCAGGGCGCATCAGTAGGAAAGGATAGGTAGAAATGAGAAGAGATGGTGGTTCAGTAGAATGAGTAATGCAAAACCTTTGGAACAGTAGTTGTGTTGGTAGAGCTCCCTGTCCTCAGTCTGCTGCTGCCAGCGGACCAGGTAAAAGGTCAGATTGCCGTTGGGAGACACAGGAGGTGACCACTTCATCACCAGCTTGGTTGAGGAGTTGGCATACGCACGAGAATCCTTCGGCATTGACGGCTCTGCAATCAGGACAAATCGCGTAATGTTACATTACACTAAAAAGGACATTGTGGCATTTCTCAAATATGCTCTTACAGTGACTAAATTCTGTTCACACCTTGTTACATAATGGTATGAATAGCTGCGTTGTACAGTAGTTGTACATAGTGGCTGTCCCTGGCTATCTCTAGTAACCAAATACCGTCGCTGCCGAATGAAAACCTCGATCTCTACAATGTCAACTTTTCAAGAACTAAGAAAAACAGCCTTGATTTTAGTTTTGTATTATTTCCTTTCCATCATTTTCTCAAACCATACAGGACTATGGAATCCCTTCCGGTTACCTTTTACTTACAAACTGTATCACAAAAAACATGCTACTACAATATTGTCACTAAGAGAATAATGGTCAATCTTACGCGATGGGCGGGTGCGAATGTAGATTATATTACTCTTGGCCCCAACAATGTGTTTGTCCTCCACCTGCAGGGTGATGGCCTTGACAAAAATGGCATACTGGGTCCAGGGCTTGAGGTGTTTGAGCAGAACTCTTGGGTCAATGTTTTTATCCTGAGGGAGATCCACATCCACCATGTTCCAACTGTTTGAGCCACAGCCATCCTGGCCATCAAATTCTGTGATGTTCTGGAAAGGGCTGGTATAGACAGAAAACATGAGTTGGTATGGAGAGTTTTATTTAAAGATGAGGTGTCCACCATTTAAAATAATTGACACCTACTCTTACAAAATGACTGCTAGCATTAAAGTATAGCACCTTATAGGTTATGTTTAAAGACCTTTTCCCACGAAATAGTCCCAATTTTGAGGATAGATTAATCTGTTTTTGAAATATTGACTTATGAATTTCATGTATACCATATATAGTGTTTTAGTATAAACCCTTCATATGCATACCCACTCTGCATCAATGTAGCTGATATTTTGATCTGATAGTATGTTATTTTAAACATAATATAATATACTAAAATGTCAATAAGCTACTCTGACAACTTACGCCTCCTTGTAGTAGACTATGAAGCTGAGGAGGTCTCTGTAGTCCGGTGGCCGGTAGCGCTCCCAGGTCAACTTGATCAGGTTGCTTGTTGTGCTGTTGGTCTTGAACTTCAGGATATAGCCCTCACCTACAATGACAGGGCAAGACCTCAACCAGATGATAACACAAAACTAAAGCTACATGTCATGGCTGTGGAAATGCCCATTCACACTCCAACTTTAAGTTGTTGGGAAGTCACAGGACCATTGTAAAAAGTGCAATTTACCACTTAATGAATAAAATAATAACTGATAATTTAATTGTAAAAAGAATAACAATCAGCCAAAGTTCACGTGGATAGACTCACAGCTGGCTTTATCGCCGTTGTTTCGGAAATCGCCCTCCTCTGGCTTCCCACTTATACCCGTTTTCTCCCACATCTTGTGGATCTCGGACATGCAGAGTTTGGGGTTGAATCGGAAGAAGAGGCGTCCAGCCCGAATAGTCAGGTTGTGCTGGGTCCAGTCCCACAAGTACTGCAGGTGCTGGTTGTCAGCGGCTAGGAATGCATACGTCCTGATGATGGAGGGAGATCACAGTGAGGTTAGAAAAATGTCATATAGTGTCCAGTGCAGTGTTTGGTGGTTGCAAAATGGAACAATCCTAAAAAGATCAAACCAGTGTTTATTGAACCTCAGTTGAGTGATGTGTCATAGGAGCTGTCAGAAATCTATTTCTTTCATCTGGTGGCAATGTTAAAGGAAAATAAAACCCTTGGATACTCTTACACTGTTGTCATAATGTCAATGGCGCACTGAAAATGTTTTGATGGCTGCATCAAGTCCCAACCGGTACCACCATAAAAGCTTCACCCAAGAAGAAACTGATATTCTTGTCCATAACTGAGGTTGAGGCTTGTCTAGGCTAACAGAGAGACAGGGGGGGCATTGCTAGCACTCCCAGCCCCAGCAGTCCCCAGAACACCTCTACAGCGAGGGGAGTAGCTGCCCTCCTCAGCAGAATTCCACTGAGTGAAACCCTACCCTGGGAGAGAGGACAACAAGAAGGGCAACAGGCTTTCCCATGACCCCTTTGGCCATCACCCGAAAAACTTTCCCTCATCTCTAAAACTGAAGGTGATATAATAGTAGACAGGAGGCTGGTGGACCTGGGTCTATCTGGATGACTTTATGAATAATGCTTGACCTGATACTGCAATATCTCCAAAAAAGTACCACTACATTCAAGACTAGAAAACTTATATTTAGATCATTCATTTCATTCCATTTATGTTCGTGTACAATTCCACCAAAAGCAAAAATTCCCTGCGACTATGAGTCATTCAACAAGACTTCATTCTGACCTTTATGTAACTTCCCTGATATGTTGGTGACAACCTCCCTGCTAGGCTGCGGTTTAATCGTGTCCTCTGATTCCCGCACCACACACATGCATGCACACATGTACGCACACAAGCAAAGCAGAAAAGCCATACCCTTCCATGAGCTCCTCCCCATTGATGTAACGCAGGCTCTTGAGGAAGGACAGCGAGCCAAGTGTGTGGGAGTGGCGGATCCTCACATAGCCCGTCACTGTCTGGATCAATCCCATGAAGCTCTCCAGCTCAGACGCTATGTTATCTGGGGAGAGGAGATAAACACACACACACACACACACACACACACACACACACACACACACAAATATATAACAGCGTGTGAGAACCACATTAAAGGGACAGGGACGGGGATAACTACTATGACTATGACACCCAAACTTAGTGCTCTGAATGAAAATCCCCCAATGAATACCATGTTGCAGTGCAGTGTAGACTAAGGTCTTGTATACTGTAGTTGGTAAAGGATTACTATCGTGTAGTCTACATCATTCTACTAAGTTGTGGCATAGTGTAGTCTACTGACATTTAGTATGGAGTAAGCAAGTGTTGTTTACTAAGCTGTGGGTGGTGAAATTTAGTCTACTAAGTTTGAACATAGTCTAGTGTAGTGCAGTCTGCTAAGTTGTGGGTGGTGTAGTGTAGACTAGTACAGTCTCCTAGACGTGTTGCAATGCACTGCATACGCTACAAATGTGTAGCAAAGTGTAGAAACGATTGGGGTACTGCAGAGCTGTACTCACTTCCATGGCGGATGTTGATCTGAAGATTGCCTTTGATGACGGTGCAGTCCTTTAGAGTCTGAGCAGCATCCACAGAGTCGATGACCACGGGTGCACATATCTTATCGCACATGCCGTCACAGGCACTGCATAACATACTAAACACAATGGAAGGAGTGAATGAGAAAAGGGGGGGGCAGAGGAAAGAGAGGAAAAACTGTCAAAGAATGAACAATATCTAGTGTGAATTTTCTACCTCACGCCCTGTCCACTCCCTATTTCCCAAGAATCAGGCAAATAAATTCTCTATAATACAAGGCTTCTTCTCACGAGTTGAATCTTTTATGGGCCCTCATCTGAATTCTGTTTCGTGAGAGAGTGACTCACTGCATTGACCACTGAGACAAAACATGAATGATGTGGCCAAAAATTATACAGCAGCGAAGACTCAACATGGAAAGTTTGGGAAATGACAAATAAAAATAGGGAGATACATTGCTCTGAGTCACGTACAAAGACGTTCTCTTATCCTAGGCTAAAGTCAAAAAGAGGGGAAATGTCAAGTGCCGGTTAAGGCATTGTTCTGATGAAGGCTTCGGAAAGCCTCCAAGCAATGCTAATCTACAGAAATCCACCAATGCCTGGTGTTGAATTCAGGGCACTCGGTTCAGCACCTTCCACTCTCTTTAAAAAGTCTGGAATGTCTAGGCTTGCTTCAATCATTAATAGCCCAATATGCCTTTTAGCCTCCAGCACTTCCAGCTCTGAGACCAGCTCTGAGACCTCTCTTTAAGAAAGGAATCTGTGGAGGGCCAGGTCAGGTAAAGTTCAGCGCAAGGATACTTCAATCAAATCAATTCATTATACAAAAGTACACACTGAACCAAAAAGTGTCTGTAACATTTAAAAATCTATAAATATTGGAGAGAAGCTACACTGCTAAAATACTAGGACCACTGGCTCTTTGAAATAGCACGTCTAAGTGAATCCAAGTGAAAGCCATTATCCTTCACTGATTTCACCTATTGAATCTACTTCAGTCATTAAGATGGTGGGTGTGAAATGCATTAAAGAAGCATTCAGACGCTGCAGACCGGGGTGTCCTAGATAAATCTTTGATAAATGGGAGACATGGATGTGTGGAAAGGGTGCAACTCAATATTAGGAAGCTGTTCCTGATATTTTGTACATTCAGCGTATAACCTGGCATGGCATTTCCAAATCATCGGTACCTAAACTAGAAGTGAAGGGTATGTCTTTACCTATTAGTCGCATTCCGTGTGAAGCCAGAGGGGCATTCGGGCATACATTCTCCCCCGTGGATGACAAAGTAAACGTCACTGGGCAGGTGCACATGAGAGCATAGGTCCATGGTGATGCAGCGCCAGCCCTCAAACTTGTAGGTATCTGGGGGACAGTCTGTCACACAGCGACCCTCATGGTAGTAGTGGAGGCAGGCAGAGCAGGCCATGTCATTGTTGGGTTCAGTACAGCTACCCAAGCACTGGCTGTGGCAACACTCCCCCTTGTCTGTACAGGCATACTTGCAGTTGTCTGGGCACACTGGAGGAGACAGAGGAAAAAGACAGGGAGGAGGTCATTTTGGGTGAGTGTAAACAGTCTGCACTGCTGGACACTATTACAACAAATCTGGATCAGAAACCCCACTAATGCAGATAGAGCACAAAGTCATGTTCGAATGTAGTATAGCTTCAAAACAGAATGAATGATGAAAACCAGCAGATGATGGATACATTATTATTATCTGTTTGATAACAGGGCAGAAAGCTGTCAATAACGTTGTGTGTGTATATGTGTGTGTGCGTGTGCATCTGCACATATGTATGTACATGCACGCTTTCGTTTATTTTAAACTTGAGAGAGGATGCATGCATATTTCTGCACATTTACAAATGTTCATGGGTGTAAGAGTGCAAACTGCTTACAAACGTTCAAGTGTACGTTAGTGTGCATGACTGGGCTGTGCTGGTCGGAGGTGAAGAGGAGCCAGGCTTTAGGATTCGTGAGCTGTAAAATGGTAACCAGAGGAAGTGGCGTGCCGACAGGGTACAGAATCTTTGTGCACGGGCCTCTACTCTATGCCAACTTTGTTAGTAAAGTGCAGAGCTGGCCTCACTCCAAATAAATATTATTGCTATTAATAATTATTTTTAGGTCAGGAAAAAAGCAGAGAAGAAATGAAGAGAGTGTCTTGTCAGCAGATGGACAGCTATTGACTCCAAGAGAAGAGCAGGTGGGGAGGGAAGCTCTTGCCTATAAGTCAAATGCCTCTAGAGCATTGTTGGAAGTTGGATGGACAGCAAGCTCCTATGATAATCTGAACCCATTATATCATCCCTGTCTTCTATGAAAGACAAAGGAATTCCCAGTGGCATATTCATGCGCACTCTATTAAAGAGTCTTACAATCATGCCTGTAATGTTTATCACTTTTAGAGCCAACATAAAGTCACCACTGAAAAGCTGAACATTGCAATCAAAGTTGGACAGTTTTCAGTGAACGGTTGGGGAAAAACAACATTAATGTATTCCGTTGGTTTACCAATATCCTGATTTAATAGGAGACAAAGATGACTGCACTTCTAACAAAACTCCTACTCCCACAACCGAACTAGTTTCCAAGAGAGAACTACGTCCGTCCGGGCCGTGAGAAAACCGACAGTAAAATGATTGTGTGGAGAACAGTGGGGTGTTTCAAATTAAGTTTGAGCAACACGAATAATAGAATCTTCTCTTTGTTTACTGAGCATCAGTGAGGAACCCAACCTCCTGGCAATGTGTTATCAATAACACACAACATTTTCCCTTTGCTTGGGACAGACATAAACTTTTGTTACGATACAGGGGAGGACAGGCTGCACTCTAGTTGAGTGAAAAATGTTGAACTTTTCACCCTGACACTCTGCGCATCTATAACTTTGCATGATGACCATCACTATATCTGTCAACACCTCTAAAACTCCACATCCAAAATTTGACACTGAAAAAGAAAATAAACTGCAAGTGGCTTAATCTGCCTGTTTATGATCACCAATGAGTACTCATCCAGGTATTAAGACATAAGATGTTTAGACCTAAGTGGTATTAGCCCATAGTTATAATAACTTCTTATGATAATCCCATGTGCCTTACAAAGAGCGTTTACAGTGACACTGATAGAAATGGCAAGAGAGAGTTGGCTGTTTCTAATGTACGAAAGGCAGCTTTTATTTTGTAACCTAGCAATAGAGAAGGACATCGGGGACAGCAGATGTAAAGGGAGAAAGGTGATGATGCAGAGTCCCGCTGCTAACTAATCTTGAGCCGCTGCAGACCGGGGTGTCCTAGTTTCAGACGAGTCCATAGAAAAGCACCTGGAGTGTAGCCCTGTATGAATGGACCCTTGGTGACGAGGTGTTTTCTGCTAATGATTGTGGCCTGTCTGAGGATGCGCTATCAAAATGAAGAGAAGCTCTAAGAAAGAAAGAGGTAGTTGGGGCTTCAAGTTCCCCAGGGGAAAGTACAATACATAAGAAATCCTTCATACCAATGTCCATGTGCTTGTGTTGTTCGTATATTGAGGCCTGTGTTTGTGAAATGTTTTGTCTTTATTGTTATGCTCTTTGTTACTGCTGCAAGACAAATTTCCCCAGAGGGGCAATAAAGCTGAACTGAACTATACTGAACTAAACTGAACTGAAATGAAATAAGAGGCACAGCACTCTTCGTTCCTTAGCAACCGCCTCCTGGTGCAAAGCCAGAGCTGGAGGGAAACATGCGCACATACACACACACACACAAACACACACACATTGTTATTACTCTTTCATGACACTGTGACACTACAAATGTTAGGATTTCTAGTTTTGCCAAACATATATAATGAATGTTGAATTGTATCTTTTCAGTATCGTTATTCAACCTACATAAAGGTAGGTTCTTTTATAGGAGTGCACATAATAAGTGGGAGTGCATGGATGTGGGCATGCCCAGGTATGGGTGTGTGCATGTGTTTGTGTGTGCAAGAGAGAGGAAAGGAGCTCTACTTGTTTATTTGCTTGTAAATAAAATGCGGGTGTCAGAGTATCGGCGGTTTGCTTTGTGAATCAGTCAAGAAAATGAAGCCAGCTGCTGAGCTAATCTCTAGATGAATATTTCATGCTGCTTTACAAAACATCTGTGTAGGTTAAGGACGTAACAGTGCACTACAGCAATGCTGCAGAGCAAACACACACTCACACAGCGCCAACTCAAGTTTTTCTTCACAAGGGAGAGGAAAGATCATTCTCTCTGTTTCTCAAATACTTTCTCACATTCAAATCAAATAGTGCAGAAGAAGTGAAATGGTCAGGAAAATTCCTTCAGGGCTTCATGACAAAAGAAAAATCTAAACATCCGTCTATTTCCTTAAGAAAGGATCCATTTCCCTCAATCGATATGATACAATATATTTAGTTTACTGCAGTAGCTCAGGAATTTCAAATAATCTCCTCCTGATAAAATAGACCCTTAATCCATACAACAGTTACTGTATGAAAGGACATTTTGATGGCATGAGTAAGCATATTAGTTAGCTATTTGGCCTTTTCCGGAACTATATATTGAATTAAATGTTTGTTCCAATATCAGCCTCACCAAGAACCGATTGCCTCTATACTTCATGTATTGTGTTTCTAGCTGGACCTCTCCCAAAATAAATGGCAGAGTTCTTTTTAAAACTAGAGTATCAAATGCCAACACGCACAGGTTCTCATATCACAGCTGTGATTTGATAAGGAATATGATGCCCATATTATTGTGCTGAAAGCAGGCAGATCAACTATGACACATTTCCAGAAGGTGAGAAAAAAAAAAAGATCAGAAAGACCTCGTTTTCTTGGAATTCCACCAAAAGGGGGCAGCCAAGGCAAAGTCTAATGAGCCTTCTGCATCATTTTAACAGATTCCTCAATGAAGAGAAATTCCAAACATGCATACCTTCTGCCGGGAGAGAGAGGAGGGGAGAAGCGGCTGCCTAACAATCCATATAAGTCGATCCGGTTTCCCTGTGTGACCAAACAACCCATGGTATCAAGGATACAATCCTCTATTTATAGATGCTCCTAATGCGGCCCTATTTCCACGCTGCTGCTCTTTACACATAGCTATGCATGGCATCGTGGGTTTCCACTACTTCAAAGGAAAGGGACTACCTAACAAGGGGCTCCTCTTAGCATACGTCTGAGAATGTGTCTCATCATCATCCTCATAGTCTGAAGTCCCCGCGTGGATGTTAAACATGAGCAGGAATAAATGAGAATGAGCATCAGCAGTTCAAGATTTGAGTGTATTCATGTTCCGATTCATGTATAATACACCTCTTAAGGCAAAAAGGTAAAAAAAAAAAAAATGTAGTGAGGTAAAAAAACAACAACATTGTGGCACAGAACAAAATTATGGTAAAAAAAAATAAAAGCCAAGTGTGAAAGTAGCATATAAAGAGGAACATTGACAATCTAAATCTGCGTGACGGAGGCTCAAATAAATCAAACAGAGAGGGGGGAGAGGGGTATGATGTTGTTCCTCTCATACAGTAGTTACACAACCCCCCCTCCTCCCTCCTCTTTCCCTGAGCAAACAGTCAGGTCAGACACCATAGACACTGCAACCACCCAGTCTGCCCCTGCTGTTCGCCGGAGCACTGCGACATGAGGAGTGGCTGGGTCTATTTCATCAATAGTGAACGAGACAACAGTCAGCACTGAGGGGTCTCCTTCTGAGACGCTGGTGCATTCCTACAACCCCCTTTAAATACAGGAGGCAGCGCAAATAGGCTGAAAGACAACAGTGCTGTACAATGCTTGTTTTTTGTGAAAAAGGTTTCCTCTAGTCTCTGGACTATGTGAAGAATCTGTAGAATGTTCCCTGCAGCAGAGGAATCAAGGGGGAGAATGTTAATCCCTTGTTCCCCTGCACCAACACAATAATAACTTCAGGAGCGGCTACAGGAATATATAGGAAAGCCAAAGGGGGCTATTTCACATTCATACCTGATCACAGAGCAATAACGACTAAAAGAGAAAGGGAGATAAGAGAGAAAGAACAAGTGGCTGCAAAAATAACATGAAAAATAACAAAGCAAGGATGGTAATGATGATCTGAGACAGAAAAATGACTCGGTACTGCAATAGAGAGAGTACTGTACTGAGAGTACTGTATACTGTAATATATATATATACTACACAGTACTGTATATACATACAGTACATATACATTTTTTTTTGGGGGGGGGGTCCAAGGTCATCCCCTCTCCCCACTGTCTTCTGTCTATCAAGGAAAAAAAGCAGCTTCGATCTGATAAGAAGATGGCTAGATTTCAACATCGTCTGCTTGGAGTAGGGTGTGTGTGTGTGTGTGTGTGTGTGTGTGTGTGTGTGTGTGTGTCGGGGGGTTCACGGTTGGATGCTAAAACAAATCTATCATTTTATTGAGTAAAAACAGTGCTTGTGAGGAAAAGGATTGCAGTGCAGCAATGCTCCTCATCTGAATGCAAGTCATGTCCCTCTAGCTAGAGTGCATGCTGCGTAGTAGACTACTACACTGTTTACATTGGGAGGCTGGTGACACGTTTACAGCCAGCATGCCATCGCTACCTCAGATGATGAAATATGGGGTGAAAAAATAATGAATTTGATAAACTTGTATGCTTTTCCAAACCAGTGCTCGGCTGTCAGCAATAGTCAAAGACAGAAATGACAGAAAGGAATGAAAGACCTACAAAAACACAATTTCATTGTTGTGATATAACACTGT
>CABFOQ010024662.1:7009-27487 GCA_900660455.1 Gephyroberyx darwinii
CCGGCTGCGAGTATAAAGGCATTTTTGTTCCTCCTCCTTGTTTCTGATTTACTGTGTCAATGCATTAAACAAGTCAGTGACTGGATGTGCCAGAACTTCCTTCAGCTAAATAAAGACAAGACTGAGATAATTGCCTTTGGTTCCAAACTCCTTGACTCCCTGTCGCTCCCTCCCGAAGACCAAGTCAGAAATCTGTGTTATCTGCCTTATTACGGACTCAGATCTCAACTTTAACAGCCACATCAAGTTTGTAACAAAATCAGCCTACCATCATCAAAACATAGCAAGGCTCAGAGGACTCATGTCACAACAACACCTAGAAAAACTTCACACCTTTATTACCAGTAGGCTAGACTACTGTAATGGTCTTCTCTCAGGTCTCCTTTACTACCAGTAGGCTAGACTACTGTAATGGTCTTCTCTCAGGTCTCCTTTACTACCAGTAGGCTAGACTACTGTAATGGTCTTCTCTCAGACAGCTACAGCTCATTCAGAACGCTGCTACTAGACTACTAACAAAGAGGACAAAGTTTGACCACATCACGCCAATTCTCAGATCCCTGCATTGGCTTCCAGTGTGTCAGAGAATTGACTTTAAAATATTGTTGCTAGTCTACAAGTCACTAAATGGTCTAGGCCCAAAATACATCGCTGACAGGCTCTTCCAATATGACCCCTCCAGACCCCTCAGGTCAACTAGGACAGGTCTGCTAACTGTTCCTAGAGTTAAAACCAAACAGGGTGAAGCAGCGTTTAGCTACTATGCAACAAATAGGTGGAACAAACTTCCAGAAGAGCTGAGACTTGCTCCCACAATAACTACTTTTAAGTCCAGACTAAAAACGTTTCTGTTCACCACCACTTTCTGCTGAACTGTCAACGTGCATTATTCCTTTTTCACTGTGATTTAAAAAAAAAAAAAAAGTCTTTATAAATGTGTCTTTTAATGCCTCATGAAAGGACTTTGTATGAATGACTTTGTACTGCCTTATGTATGAAAGGTGCTATACAAATAAACTTGCCTTGCCTTCTTCTCCTTCCTCCAAATCTCATGCGTTACTTTTTTAAATTTTGTACTTTTCTATTTCAACCCTTATTTCCACCGTTGAGCCTTCTATCTCCAAGGGCGGAGGTCACAAATTACATTTACTCTCGTTGTAATCGAGTAGCAGGTTTGTGTACCTTTTTGAAACCAGTAATTTTATACAGGTTTGTTTTGACTTAAGTATTATACTTGGTACATTTTGAACCCCATCCATTGCAGAGTGCGTGTAAGCATCACACCCATTCATCACGTCCATCTGCATGTGATGAATGAAGGAAACTGGATGAATGTCATCAGTCACAGGTCACCTCCCAAGCCCTCAGCCGTGACCTTGGCCTGTTTAGAGTCACAGTTCTGAAAACACTATTCTTTTTACTATGTTGGTCAAGAAACAAGCGGTGGTCTGCACAGAATCAATGTCCCTAAAGTGTTGTTCATGCAGTTTTGTTATGTTTTTTTTTTTTTTTTTTAATTAAAAGAACCTAGTTTGAACTCTCTGGGCTCTCATCCTTTTAGCATCGCACTGGTAATGATCATATGTAATAACATTTTAAAAAAAAATTAAATCAGTAACTTTAGTTTGAATACATTTTAAACATTTTAAAGGAGCTGCTTTTTTTTTTTTTTTTTTTTTAACTCAAATGTGATATCCCAGACACCATTTGTTTAAATTTTGATTAAACTTGGAGGGATGATGCATCTTGTTACCGATTGGCCCAAGGGATGCCTGCGTGCGACATATTTACTTGTTTTACTTCTACTTTAAAAGCTACTACGACTTGCTTCTAAACCTGCCAGGTACGTTTAGGGGATTGATAAAACAAACATAATATTCACCAAAAATAACTCTCAACAACAGCGACACTACAAATGTCACTTCTTTTGTTAACACGGGAAGTGAGTTTAGTTAGTCAGACAGCTGTTGATTCATAATGGACTTCACTAATGATGGTTGTGTTTTCAGAAGTTACTGGCTATAGTTTGGATAATGCTAATCATCTACAATTACTGAACATACTGTATGCTAAAGTGTTAGCATGTGCACCAGAGTGAGCTATCTGCCAGAGGTGATTTGGGTGCCAATCCTCTCATCAGATATTGGTAAGGTGACCAGCGGGCCGACTCCCAAAAAGCTGGTCCTTAAAGTAAAATTTCAGCAAAGTAACAGCACTCGCACTTGAACTTGTTACTCTATCACCCCCTGCTTATCTCGCCTCCACATCCTTCCTTCTCCAACCTGAGCCATCTATCACTCACTCCATCTCCCACCCCTCCTTACTTCCCCATCTGTTTCCTCCCTCACTCCCTCCACTCTCTATCCCTCTCCCCCTCCCTCCTTCCACCCACCCTGCAAAACGTGGCAGTGGCAGTAGCAGCGGTTACTGGCTAACTGGCGAGGGCTTTGACTTGATCCAGTGTCAGTGAGCTGTCAAAGCAGATGGCCCAGGGGAGATTGGAAGCCAAGCTGCTTGCCTCATGCCAAAGCCTAAAACTCCTGTCTTGTCCTGGTGGCCTATATAATCAGAATCATCTTCACTTTATTCCCCAAGTACAATAAATGCACAGGAATGTGTCATTACAGGGACAACAAGACCTTAAATACAGTGCGAAGGGACAGTCCAAGATATACAACAGGTGGTTAATGGCAGAAAGGACACGGGTACTGCATATCCCATGGTGCTGTATTATGTAGATGGCTAATAAAGGAGATTTAGGCTGGAACACGGAAATAACACTGTGGGCAGATAAAGATGTAAAGCAGGTAGCTAACAGTTGCATGGTTGAATCTTGCTTTTTTTAATTTAATTTTTTTTATTAATGAAGGAAATAAGCAGCCAGCAGCGACAGTTTAAATCATTTGCATTATATTTGCATATAAAATTTGCAATCCAGCCAGAGACATTTGGGTCATCCCATTTCCAAAATCAAGATATAAACCGAATCTCATGAACCCCTGAAGTAATTGCAAACCAATAAAAAAACAGGGCAAAAAAAAAAGAGTTTGAATCCTGAATGAACAGTGAGTTACACACGCCTTGCCTCAGTAACCCCAGCTAATTCCCGTAAATCACATGTCTCTCGGTCTCTCGCGTCCCCGCTGCCATCATGCATCAACATGTGTTGTGTTATGTCTGAGGGTAAACAGAGGAAAAGTCCAGAAAAATGGGAATGATTTTCCCCTTCAAATCCAGATATCTGCCCTGTTGGAAAATCCCACCGATTTAACTAGCAGCGTAAACTCCCTGCAGTTCCTCTCCCTCGCTCAGGCGCACGCGCCATCACGTGGGAAGTCCCTGTATGGAGAGCACCGGTTGAAAACTACAATGCCATGGGGTTTCCCAGTAATGTAACAGCACAGCGACACATCCATGCGCTCACTGAGTTATTTAATAATCTGACCCCCACTGACTCCAAATGCTGCAAAGCTTTTAAGAAGATTTTTAAAGAAATTCTAAAATTATGAGGTATAAATTATGAGTGAGCTTATTGATCAAGTTAAAACATTTTTAATTCCCTTTACATGTACGCAACCTTTCTTTCGGCGCAGCTTGAAACGTGTTAAATAAATAAAAAAACATAGTAGAGTGGAGTTGAGTAATATATCTGTGTGTGCATTCCGTTGTTTGTGCTTGCTATGTCATGGTCCTAGCAGCAAAGACAGCACAAGACTCCCCCCATCGATGACTTAAATTATTGCAGCATTTCTTGTAAATGCCCCACTTCTCAGCTGGGCGGCTGTTTATTCTAAAGGGTTTGTCTCATGCACATGTTTGTCATGCCTGCACTGGCAGGACTTTGGCTCCTGGGAGATATTTATGCGGGAGCGTACCAGGTGGTTTCAAAAAAATGAATTACACCCACGTAGTGCAGTATCACATTCATAGATTGTATAATGGTGTTGCAGACAAATTGCACAAACTGTCTTCAAACTATGATATAACACATGCTTTAACATTCATGTATTGTGTTTGTAGTCACAATACATGAATGTTAAAGCATTCATGTATTGTGTTTGTAGTCACCGAAAAAAAGTAAGCCAATTAATGAATTAATCACAGTAAAATAAATGCGCCCTGTATCACAAAACCTGCAAATATTACAGAATGTATAGCGCACAATTGTCCTTTGCAACAAACAAACAATGCATGAGGCAACATTTACTACTACAGTAAGTTTCACTACTACAGTCAACTATAGGTTTACGGGTCAGGTCAACGTGCGTGCACCAAACTGCTGTAAACTGCCCTTGTATACTTCCTCCTTGCTTTCAACAACGTGATTTCTCGGAAATCAGAAGGGTAGCAGCAGCGCGCGAGCCACTCTCTGAGCTGACGCGCTCCACACTGCAAAAAATATCCACCTTGGAGAGTAATTTTAATCTGGCACTAAAGTTGTATCTAACACTTTTAACACTTAAAGTCGTATTTTTTTCTTCAAATAAGCGAGGCAGTCTGCAAGCGGGGTGAGATGAGATCACTTGTTTCCATTGCAAATCAATTTGAGTTACATTCCCTTTACTTGATACGCACGGGCTGATTCATTTTGCCTTGTTTCAATATACAGACTCTTGTTTCTGGGAAATTCCTGACACGGGGGAAGATGGAATCGGGAAACAAGTGGAAACGAGTATAAGCACATCATCCCATTGTAATTAATTACTCAATTACGTTAAGAAAAATATAGTTTTAAGTGCTGGCTGTGAGACTAAATGACTTGCTCAGATGGACACTTTTTGCAGTGTGCCCTGCCCCCTCCTGTCCTGTTGGGGAAATCCCACTTTTCGGTTTTATAAAGCTGGATGCGCTGAGTTCTCACTCAGTGTTGTGAACGCCTTTGAGTGGATATTACCGAGACCAGGAATAATATATCTGGAGCAAACCTAAACCTTTCGGATAATCTACCTTTCCCTTTCAAGATCTTTTAAGCAGAAGCTGCGACTGTAAGTCATTTTTAAAATGTATAATTTCTTTTTGCATGCAATCCTTTGGTGCATGGTGCTGCATTCACGAATAGGAAGATTCAACTGATACCATAGCAGATTAAAAAAATACACAGTACGACAAGGAAGTGAGTACAGCCGAAGTCCTTATGAGTATATTTTAGTGAGGTTTCGGAAGGGTTATTTCAGAGTTATATTATTTGTCAGGTGTTTGTCAGACAAAGGGGTGAAGTACATCTCTGGAGCCTTAACATGTGTGTTCGCACTGTGCAAAGAGTTTGGTGCTTCTTAAAAAGCCCATTGGGAACAAATCCAGCCAAGATGCATGAAGTCGTGTTTTTTTTTACAGCTGGATTTCAAACACGCTATCATTTGCCTTTTTGAATGCTACAGCGGTAAAGTCTTATCTAGACATGATTTTGCTGTAATATGCCCCCCCCAGACCCCAGACACGCCCACACACACACACACACGCCCAGCCTGCCCCGGACATGAACTCCTCTTGGCTCCTTGTAAGGCAGTAAATATAAGCAGAGACTGGAGTTACTTGCTCTTACTGTAAATATGCACCACATTCCTCCTACATCTGAACCTTGTCCTCATTTCCTCCATTGCTGTGTGCTTTCAACAGGCAACAATGCCGGTGTCAAGGATGCGGATGAGACCCTGGTTGGAGCAGATGATCGACTCCAACACCATCTGTGGTCTGGCATGGGTTGATAAGGTGAGAGACTTTCTTCCCGCCAAGGTGCTTGGTAACTCATACTGGCTTTCACGATCCCGAATGACTACGTTTCACATAAACTTCAGGAGGTGTGCAAATGCATTTTTGGACAGTTTTTGTAAACGTTTGAAGTGAAGCTCTAAACATATTCTGAAACGTATGTTAACTGTACTTTTTGCAGTATGGGAACAACTTCATAGTGCTGAAGCAGGTCATAGTTATGCTGTATTATCCTATAACTAGAGGAAGTGCAACTGGCTTGTTTTCATACTGAGATGGTGCTCGGCTGACCTGGGCCAAGTATTTGGATATTATTGTTAACTTCTTAACTCTTGTATTGTCCAGGAGAAGAAGATGTTCTCTATTCCCTGGAAGCACGCTGCTCGACATGGCTGGGAGCTGGACAAGGACGCCAGTCTGTTCAAACGATGGGCCATCCACACAGGTGAGCTGCCAACATGCATGCACATACATGCAAGCGTGTACACACACACACATACACACACATACAAACACAAGTACATGTCTACAAGCAAAATAGAAATTAAGCCAAAAATCTTGTTTAACTTAATTTCATGCATCTTGTCTTTCTGCAGGGAAGTACATAGAGGGCCAGACCTCCGCTGACCCAAAGACATGGAAAGCCAACTTCCGCTGTGCAATGAACTCACTGCCTGACATTGAGGAGATCAAAGACAAGAGCATCAACAAAGGCCAGCAGGCGATGCGTGTCTACAGGATGCTGCAGATCACCCCAAAACCTAAAGGTGAGAAAACTGACAGGAAGTGATGTTTTTTTCATATGACTTAGCATCAGTGTGCAGCATCTGCTGCAGACTGCAAAAAAAGAACAAATTCAACCAAAAATTTTTTAAATCTTTATTTGGTTTTATGAATCAGTTTGTTCTGGTAAGCAGTTTAAAATGGTAACCTGGCCTAGAATGGAGTAATAAAATTCTGTTTTCCTCCCATCTGTATAGATAAGCGGTGCAAAGCAAAGGACGCAAAGCGAAGAGGCAAGGTAAACAGATGTTTTATAATCACTCTATTGTAATGGTCCTAGCTGTACTTTATTTGTCTCTGCTGTGCATGTTGTTACACCTGTTGTTACATAGTCATACAACAAGTCAATATATCATACTTACATTGACCCAGAGAAGCTACTGTAATGACATTATCAGCTTGTATAGAATCAAAATCCCTTCATCTGCCATGTACAATAAATGACCAGGAGTTTGTAGTGCATATAACTTACATAACAACACAATATTTCTCTTGGGAATCTTCTAATGTTTTTTTGTGTATTTTGTCTGTTTCTGCTGGCAGAGCTCAAGGGTGAAGTCAAAGGACCTGGACTACAGTAACACACAGTCTCCTGTCAACCACAAATCACAGCTTCATGACGACACATCGTCAACACAGGAGAGCACAGTCGACAGCACAGAGCACCAAGGTAAGAAAGCCACAGGTTGACACACAGCACTCTATTGAACAATTTATATCAGTGGCCAATTTGATGTGGTTTACAGTTTTTCAACACGTTTTCTGTCAAGTGATCATACAAATATCTGAGATGCTAAAAATTACATTTCATATAAAAGATCTGGACATAAAAGATCCAGAATTTACATGAATTCATAGAAGTCAGTAGGAGCACCAACCTTATTTTGTGCTACTGTTTGCTTGCCTTGTAGACATGGCGTACATGAATCAGTCTGAAGTTCCTGAGTGGTCCACGTCAATCGAGATTGGGCCAGACAGCACAAATGACCTCTACCGGAGATTTGAAGTTTCGCCCGTGCACAGTCCCGGTAAGACAATTGAATAATAACTATTTTGAGCATTGCAGTGTTTTTAAAATCTTCTCATGAACCTTCCTGGATGCTAGCTTGGGTGCTACGGATGTTTTTGTTTTAACCATTTGGCTACTGACGTTTTAAATTCAACAAATTCGATACAGTCTTATGCAATACTATTAATTGTCCTAATTCAGGCTGCAAGGCCAGCACAAAACAATAGACCCAACAACAAAACAGAAGCAGAACATAAAGCTCAACAGAGCTCAACACAATACATGTTCACTGACACTAGCTTTTCATAGATTTGAGATGTTGATGTTTCAGTGGGCACCGGAAAGAGGCTCAGAGGGGCAGGGAATTAAAAACTAAACAGGAAGTTTGTTTTGATAACTGTACCATAACACCATACTTACATCACCTCCTCTCTCTCCCTTCCCTCTGACCTTCCAGCATACGAAGACCCAGAGGATATTGTCATGGTGAGTTCTTTCTGCCATCAGTGTGTATTTTTCATTGTCAGGAATACCCATGTTTGCCTGGTCCTGCTTGTGCTCTAATCCAAAATATTAACATTGATCGTTAAAAGTATGTGTGGTGTGCTGATGTTCCACGCAAAATATAGTCGGGCTCACTCCAGTGTTGCTCTTTCAGATTTGCCAGCAACTGGAGCTAGAAGCAAACTGGATGCAAAGCATTTCAGACGGCAGGGGGTTCCTGAGCAATGAAGCATACACAGACTCTCACTCCTACTCCAGCCCAGGCAGCCACTGGAGTGAAACTTCCTCAGGTAAATTCTGCTACATGATTGGTGATGTGGGCATAGCTGGCTAGTACATTATGTTAGACAATTGTTTGAATGGATGGAGCAGTATATTCATCTGCAAAATAGTGCTTCAAGATTGGTTAGATGTGACATCGAGTTGATTTGACATCTATGGTGATGATGATGATGATGACCCTTGTACACCATGGCAGTGAATTAGAAATGTATTGTTATTAGAGCATTAGATGATTCCTAAAATCTTGTGACTGTTTAACAGGGTCATGCAAGGTCAGAGATTGACGTGAGGGTTTATTCACATTAAAACATTTGTTAGTCAAAGGCACTGACTCAAGCGCAAAGCTGAAATTCAGACTAAATGCAATGGGAACATGTTGGAAAACATCTCGATCTGAGTTTCGTTATCCGGTCTACCGTACCAAATTACTGTTATTTCCTTGTAATTTGCATACACTCCTGACCGTCTTCCTCCTCTGTTTGTTTTTCAGTGGAAGACCTAGACGATATCCCTCTGTACACAGTTTTGGGCTCCGATCTTTCGACCACCACCACAGACGACATGTGGGGCCCTCACAACATCTTCTATCAACAGATCCCCTGCCCACTCTGAGGGCTGCAGGACAGGACAGTGCTCATTTTGTACATAGACTTCAAAGAGCAACGAAGCTCTTCCTGCCCAAGGTCGACTCAATCCATCACCATAATTATCTGTTGCTCCCATCTCCAAACCTCCTCATCGTCCTCCCAGACCATCATGATGGTCTTTAAACATAAAGCTACACCCACACCCGCCCTGTCCGGTTGTTTGAGGTCACAGCTACTCGGTGGCAGTCTGGAGAGCTTTCCTCAACTCAATCAGCCTTTCTGAAGTTGCGAAGAGAAGTTATGAACACATATTAATGGATCTTTATCTCCATTTTCTCAGTTTTCACCGGGACCAAGCATTTTGGTGCTTTTTTTTCCCTCCGCTGGTTCATTTTTATTTCTCCGCTGGTTCATTTTTACAGTGAGTTGTAACAACATGTATCCAATTGCTATAATTACTATAGACAGCAAGCCAGTAATTGCCTAATACAATAGAAATGGGCTGCCAGCCAGTGTGCTTGTCATCATCCAGTCCATCATCCAGTCCATCATCCATCCAGTGTGTAGATGATTGTGACAAGACAGCTACTTTTTCCGTTATTTCATATTGTTGAATAGTTATACATAACTAATTCTCACTGTCAGTTCAAACTTTTCCATCTCTGGTGAAAGAACTTCTTCGCAGGTCTCTTACTTTGTACAAAGATATACTGTATATAGTTTTGGTTTGTGTTTTTTTCTACAAAATAAAAAAAATCATCATCAGTTGCCCATTATTGTACTATTAACCCAAAGTCCGCAATGTATGATTCCCATCGTTCCTCAGTAAAATTTAAGGAGCTCCTGTGATAGAAGTTGCCATTGGTGGATGAGTGGATCATTTACTGCTCAGTTCCAATGAAAGTGTTTGAATTTGTGGAAACTTCATTTGGGGTTCTAAGATCCAAAGGGAGTCAATAATTGGTGGAGGCAGTGTGGCCACGTAGTTAGAGACCAGAAGATCCAGGTCCACGTCATGTGTCGCAAGCATCTGCCGACATGTCCTTGAGCAAAACACTGAAGCCCTACCAGCTTCAGGATGCTGTTCTGTAGCTGACCCTGACCTCTGACCCGTAAACAGGAAGACAATTTCCCTCCTGTGATCAATCAAGTATCACCTTATTGTTATAGAGCACTAGAAATAACATCCCATAAGGGATTTGAACAGGGTTCATCCTTTTCAATGATAGCCTTCATCAACCAACCTTCTGGGGTTCCCCTATGGTTGAAATTTGTTGAATCCCCAAAGGTCCCTCATGGGTCATTTACTTTTTAGGGTGCATCTTTAGAAGAAATAATGATACATTACCCCACATTTTACATTTAGGCATTCAGCCCCCACATTTAGGAACACTTACCCAGAAGATCCAGTAAGGTGCAATGAGGTGAACAAAAGCCGGTATGACTTCATTGATTTGATGAAGATGTCTGAATGGTTTGAGTAGCAGCCATGTTCTGCCACAATACAGATAACACTAACAAACAGATCTGGCAACATTTTTCATTCATCACATGTTCATTTATTCCAGATTTCCTAGATGGGCTATTTGACAGACATACACAGGGCAGCTGTTAAAATGATGATCAGGCAAAGATAAAATCTTAAAGCTTGTATGAAATATTGCTGTGTGATGAAGAACCTTGTCAATATATCATGCAATTTAATGTGATAGGCCAGTTAAAGCTTTTAGAGGAAAAACCATAAATGCCTGTTCTAAGTTTTAAGAGGATGGATAAATGTTGTTCTTTCAAGTGTTATTCATAGCTAAACCAAACAAGAGGCTGTGTACTACATTCACACTCCAAGCAAAACAACATTTATCAGTACACTGGATCTTATGTCAACTGTGCCTTATGCTGTATAAAGGAAAAATACACAAGTGCAACACAAGTGTTGCTAATGACTTTTTTGGTGTACCCACCAAACCTGCCTCAACCTGCCTCGTCTACTTCTACTTCAGTTAGTGATTTCATATATTTCTCAGAATGATATTGTCAACCCCACTCAAACGTGGGCATGTGTGCCTTTAAATACAGTCGGCCTTTGTGAACATTGTGGTGTCTCTATGATCGCTGCGGCAACCCCTTTTTCAAAATGCAACATGTTTTGGTGGCTGTGTTGCTACTCTCTGTGCAGACACTGGTGCCTCGGCTTCTTCTATGCTGGATTTCTCCCTGTACGACTGAACATCTGTGCAAAACAGTGGGTCTTGAAAGAAAGCCTTGCTCTGTGATTATGAGGGGCTAACACCAAAACTTGACATTTACTGTTCATGTTTCTGATAGCTGAAAAATGTTCTGCTATAAAAGCCCATTGTAGCTGCGCTGGAAATACCTCTGTGACGTCACATTGACTTCATTTGGCCAGTTATGCACGGGGATAAGAAAAACACACCACCAAACAGCAAAATGAGCTCAGAAATGTAAGATACGTCACCAATATCTGTTTTTATGACTGTGTTAAAATGTTTCAGGGTGGGTTTTTCCTTTATGGTGAGTGTTCACAGAAACCTAGCTTGGGTCAATGTCATTGGGGTTATCTAGTAGGCACCTGCCAACACAGATGGATTGAATGTAAATCAACAAGTACCTTGCCGGTTCAAAACATTAATGTGGTTCTTTTTTGATTTACTTAAGCCGGTAAGGGCACTAACAACTGATAAGGACTCTCTCCATAGTAAATTACAAGAGTAGGACCAGCTGCTGTCACTGTCATAAATTATGGTGCCTAATAGTTTTGATAGACTACCACACACACACACACACACACACACACACACACACACACACACACACAAAGGAATTGTCTTTGTCCCTATGAAGTTTTTTTTTTACTAGGTTCCGAGTGGTAATGCACAGTGAGAATAAGAAAAACAACAACTTGAGAACTTTTCCCCCCCAATTTTATTTTTATTTATTTACATCAGAGTCATACTCTAGGCAACACAACATTGAAATACATAGTTAAAAAAATAAAGTGTTTACAAACAAAAATATATAATAAACAATCATAAAAAAAACATTAGTTAAGGTAGAAGTTGCATACTTAACTGAACCAAAAAGCAACAAAAAAAAATGTGGATACTAAGTAACACTAAATAAGGAACCAAGTCACAAAATTATACATTAGTGTAATGTAGTGTATCATCAATTCATGAGTTGTAATGGGTAGCAATATTGTATTCTTCAAAACAAAAAACTCTACACTAAAAAAATACACTATACTCTACTCAGGATATACTATAAATAACTTCTTCATACTACCTCTTTTAAACTATGTGTCTGAGGGTATAGTGTTTGGATGGCCTATATGATGGTTTGATTCTGTGCTTCCGTTCTTGCTTACACTTGCATGAACACATCTAACAACTAACTAGCTCGCTAACTAACTACTCAATTAATTAACTAACTAACTAACTAACTAACTAACTAATCAATTAATTAACTAACTAACTAACCACTGCTCAGTTTGATGCTGAGTTATGTAAAACATTTCATGTGATAATTGGACACTGGAGTGCAGTTGCAGTCATTTCTTTGTCTGGTTAATGGTGTGAACTCAAGTCAGAAATAACAATGCAAACAACTATAAAAACACCCTCCCTCAGTCTATAGCCATGATTGTGGGAACTTTAGTGAAGGACAACATCTCTACAGACATCAGTTGGTCTGTATTTGTTTTGCTGACTGTACAGTGTCTAATGCACGAGGGTTCCCACAGTCTGTCACATTATTACTTAAGTTTCAGCCACAGTTCCTCTACGGTTCCTCTATAGGCTGATGATCAACACATCATTTGCAGAATAGAAAAAAATAATCCCCTTTGCTGCAGAAGTGGAGGTGGAAGGTACAGGGCCTTTGGTGGAGTTTGATCCTTTGCAGGGTGAGAGCCTATCAGACAAGGAGACAAACATTGAAAACTGATTAAAATATTTTAAGATTCAATTTTGTTGTAATTTCTGCTTTATTGTATGGTATGCATTGGTGAGAGACAGGAAAGATGCAAGACAGGTGACAAATGTTGTGACCTCGATTAACATCTATGACATTAGAAGTTCAAGTTCTGCACCTCAGCCCACTCACGTTTTTTTTAGTTGAAACATATACAGCAATGATCTATGCTCATCGTCTCATTATTGATCATACTTTGGTTTCAGCTGCTCAATGTAGCTGTATATTTTGAGTCCATAGGCCAGCACTCAAACCTTCATCTTGGTGATACAATCTGTAAAGCCTATCTGACAAAGCTAAGCTAAAGTTTTGGCAGACTGCCTATCAGTTGGAATTTGCTGTCTCCTGTTGTCACGACATCTTGGCTACCAGGCAAAGTTGTCTACCAAACTGTGTTTAGGCATTCAAACTGTGTGACACTCTGCCTACTTAATTCCTGCAAGTTTTTCTTCCAAACCCATGGGAAAGTTGCAAGGGAGTAGAAAAATGTTTCACTGTATTTAGAGATCGCTGCCTGCTGTCAGCAGTCAGCCCTGTGCTGCTCTAAAACAAGAAAGTAGGAAGTGGAAGTTCCACAACTCTCAAACGCTCAGGGGGAATTTCTTGATAACTCGCCCAATTGAGCAACACCCACAATGCCCAAACACATACACGGACACATAACACAATTTCCAACTTGCACATCCAGCATGAGCTATGCTGTATTGGCACTCAAAAGTTCATCAATTTCTAAACATTGGGTAGGAATGAACTTCATATTGACACAAAGCTCAGCAGTAGAGCAGGTTCCCCACTGATCACAAGATTGGCGGTTCGATCCCCAGCTCCACATGTCTAAGTGTCCCTGGGCAAGACACTGAACCCCAAATTGCTCCCGATGGTCAGGCCAGCACCTTGCATGGTAGCTCGCTGCCGTGTGTGTGTGTATGGGTGAATGAGAGGCATATATTGTAAAGCGCTATATAAATGCAGCCATTTACCATTTCAGTCATTTTCCAGGTAAACAAATACAATTGACATTGAGGCTATGAGGCTAGTTTAGCCTAGCTCACAAGAATGCCAACTTTGATTGCTAGCTAGTACCAATGCATAGAAACCTGCATGTTTGATATTGAGCTTTACACAGAATAATTGTTTACATCATTTCTGTCATTGTTGTGTGATCACTCTGATACCAAACACATGCCCTGGACATTCATATGCACTCACTATCAAAGTAATATGCTCACCACACTTGTTTTAATGTTTAAAATACATTCAGAATCACACCATGTATTGCATAATTGCATAGGTTTCCATATTTGTCATTTTAGGGCATAAATAGTCCTCCTTTTGGACAAGGCCTGTTTTTCATTATGATAGGTATCAAAGAAAGCAGATCAAAGAAACAGTCCTCAGCTGATGATGAGGAGATACTTCACTACAACAGATAAACAGAAAAACACAGTCACGCTCTCGTACAGGTAACTTTTAGAATGACAAAACCGGAAAAACCACACAAACACAGTTTTAATTTTCTGAAAGGATTCATACTCGCTCGATTAAGAAGTAAATTAAGGGTTCGCTGAAGGCAGATTTCTGCAAGATTTTGACTTGAATTCCATTTATCCGGTGCTAAAGCCCATCTCAGATACTGCTACATGGGTTACACGGGACTGTTACTATAGCACTGCATGTTCTATCCTCTGAATGAGAATATATGTAAAAATTGTTTAAAAGATATTGAACGCTGGCAATACAAATAAATAGGTCAGGTCCTGCTGGCCTTGCACTGTATGTCAGTATGTATTGTGTTACAATGGATCAATTGTGGATATGTCTCTGCACCAATGCCACCAAGACAAATTCGTGAAGAGCGATACTGTTATTCTACCAGAAAATAATTTTGATTCTTGTTGTAATAAATCAATCTTACCACTTGAGATCCTCAGGGCAATCGTTATCAGATTACCAGGTTGAGGTTTTTCACATTTCTCAAGTTTCTACGAGGACTTATCTGATGCATGACAGCAATCTAGCATTCCTCTCATTCCTTTATCTCTCTCTCTGTTCTCTCATTCACTCAGCTACACAAATAACCTATGTTAATGACAACAGATTTTGTGTTAATATGTGTTGCTGTTAACATTTGGTCTATTGAAATGTGACATAATGTGAGTGTGTGGTGGAGTATGAACTCAATAATGAACTGAAAGAAAGAAAGAAAGAAAGAAAGAACAATTTTTTTTATGTCACACACACACAGCACGCAGTCGGTGGTGGCCGCCAAACACACACACGCATGCAGGGAGAGTGGCTGCGGAAATTAGTTCACTACATTTATCCCATCCTGTTGATGCTGCCCCCCCAGGGGCAGCCAGGAGCAGTGGGCAGCCCTGTATGTGACAATACGACAAAAGGTGCTAGGTTCAATTGGATAATCCTATTTTATTTAAGGCACTACACAAGAGGCAGGCTAAATGTGAGGAGCATAGATGTGTAGTCGAATGCATCTAACGTGTGACATGTATTTGTGTTACTTTACATACCATATACATACGTTAAATCTCTTCTTAAAACATTTATTGTAAGGCCTTTTTGTTCACAGTGGTGATACAAGTTCATAGCGTCCAGATATACACAAATTATCAGTCTAGCTCTTGAAGACCACAGCTACTGTATGTGGCAAAGGTCTGGAACTGGAGGGAGATCATTCATAAGGATATGATATTGCAATGTTGTAATATACACAGAAATAACATTCAATCACACGTGCAAATTTAAAAAAGTTAGTTCACATCCCGTGAATAAAACCCTTAGCAATGTCTTTTTAAATGGTGAAGAACCATAAACTGGGCTAATTGCCACCCAAGTAGGCCACATTAACAGGAAGTCAGCACTAGTTTTGAGAATCAGACAGGGTGACATTTGCACACTTTAATAGTACTTGTTTAGGGAAGAGTGGCATGAACGCTGTAAACCTTTACTTTACACTGTGTTTATCTGTGTATTAACCTGTGGAAAAGGTTGTGTAAGTACAGAATAATAACTTTGTAACCAGGGGTGTAGTGGTAAAAAAAGAGGGGGGTAAACTATGAATTCTGTGATCAAGGTAAGGCGGACCACGACATACTGTAGTAGGCGGTTGGGAGTCACAATCTACACACAACCGACCCCGCTCTCCCTTACTAGCTGTTTACGATATGATTGGTCACAGATACAGTAAATGCTGATAATGCAGCGCAATTATGAATATACTACAGCTTGTGCTGGTAAAACAATAGGAAACTCTAAGTCTAGCACATTTTAAAGTTGCATAAACTCTATTTAGATGTGCGTAAATGCTATATAGAGGTGTATAAATGCTAACGTAAACATACAGCTGGAAGTGTTCTCATTACTTTGATTATCCTTGGCGTACAGAATTATACAAAATGACTACTTCCACTTGAGCTCTCTACAGATAATGAGTTAATAAGACCTGATGCTAGCTAACGTTAACTATTAGCTAGAAGATGTTAGCTACGCTACGTATCGATAACGTTAACATTAGCCGTTTCAATTAACTACATGTTTGACTAGCAGGTGCCTAGCAAGACAGAAATTAGGGGGGAAATTATGTTGTTTCATCACTCATGGTGTCTTTTGTTCGTTTTGATGTAACAATACCTTTAGTTTATTTAGTTTAGCGTGAAAGTCATATAGACAAAATGACAGTGTCAAAAAAGTGGTAGGGACACGTCCATACCAGTTATATAGGAATCTACACCCATGATTTCAAGAACTACTTGAAGATCAACTTCAAGAACCCCGTCACCGTAAGGCATCACAGGCCGATGAAAGGAATCATTGATTTGCTGAGCTGTCGATTGAAGAATCATCAATTTGCAAATAACATTTTAATTAGATATAGGTTAAACAACTATGAACTTTATGTTGTCGCATGTAGATTTGCAGTGTTGGATCTTGCCTTCACGGCGGCTGCAAAGACATTCATTAAATGTCAGAACTAGTGCCAGGATGTCTCGTTCATTCATGAGAGATTTCATACTTCAGTCACGAATGGCTTCAGGAAACATTCGTGAAATGAGTCCATGTCTTGAAGAACTGCTTCAAGATATTCTTAGCCCTACCACACCTTTCGGGGGCTCAAAAAAGTCCGTTTGTGGGGAGCAGAGAACAAGTTGCTTGCTTTCCTTATTCATCCAAAAATGATTGTTGACGTTTCACCCCAGCCCAAGCCCAGGATAAGGTGTGTCACATCGGTAGAGATACTACCGACTCATAATATATGACCATTTCTCCTTGTCCTTGCACAACTGTGTAGTGAGAACACCCAACATGGTATGTAGAAAACGACCACAAGAGAGGGCAAACAGGAGGAGGGTTAGAGTGTGTGTGTGTGGGTGTGGGTGTGAGATTATGTATGTGTGTGTTTGTGTGTGAGATGTGGTGGTAAACTGGAGAGAGATCATTTTGGTGCTTTCCATTCAATGAGTGTCAACATTTCACTTGACTTCACAGACACAACGCACTGAGTCACATCAGCCTGAAGCACAACAGCTGAAAGGGGAGTTGTTTTCAACCTTGTGAATCGACAACGATAAACATGCCGGCTTACTTCCGCCAAATTCTCAGACACACAAACCGCCGCTATAACAGACAAATGGGGGAAATCAAGCCAGCTCGGTATTTCCCTAGGTTTTGACTCTTGTGACACATTGTATATATATGACTCAAAATTTAGCACTGTGCATGCTTTAATTGCAACAGTGTGAAAAGACATACTCCTCGTATGGGTCATTAATCCACTCTGTCTCTTGTAGACAGCTCTTGTGTTGGTTCTCTTTTCACTTGGATGGAGGCAAGCTCTCTGGGGAATTGTAGCAAATCACTAACAGAAGTAGCCAAGGCAGGTTGAGGGAAAGTGGAAAAGACTTACAAAAAGTGTAAGAGTATCTGAGGGTGGATTTTTCCTTCAATGTGGTACAGCAGAAGTGCACTAAGTAAGAACATCAACTTTGTGTGACGTTCTCCTAATACGATGGCGTTGCAGTGTTGGCATGAATGTAATGTTTGATCAGTATCAGAAAACCATCTGATATGAGTGAATCACTCACAGCAGTGTCTGGTAGTTTTATTCTGTTTCTTTATCTGTCTGGCTGTCTGGCTGTCTGTCTGTCTGGCTGTCTGCTTGTGTGTCTTGACAACAAGGCAACAAAAACCTTTTTACAGGAAACTCAGCCTGTACTATAGCGTACCTATTACCTATTACCACCACCACTATTACCAGCCATCAGGCTACTGAACTGCTGACACTAACACTTGCACACACACCACACAGACATGATTGGACCCTCCCACCCCCCCCCTACACACACACACACACACACACACTTGGCCACTTTAATGTTACATACCTGCTTTGTCTACCTCACTCTGTAAATATCTCTATTATTACTCTTATTGTATTTCAATTTGCACCTTATTACTTTGCATCTTATACTGTTTGATACTTACTTATTTACTTATTTACTTTATTTACTTATTGACTTATTGACTTACAGTATTATTACCTTTTTTACTTATTTGACTTATTTTTAACTGTGTAAAGTTGAGCTGACAAGGAGGACAAGAATTTCACTACTGGTAATGATGTACGTTGTTATCTAGTATGTGACAATAAACTTGAAAAAAGTGAAAAAAACCCCACTGGACTTGAAACAAAAGTACCCACAGTTATGTGGTGGTTATGAGACAAATAACACTGATTATGAACAGAAGACCGACTGCAAACTTAGAGGAAAACCTTTTAGAAGATAGAGGCTGATAAGGTAAAAGAGAAAACAGTAAAGGAGAGCAGAGTGAATGTAATACAATAGAGAGCAGAGGAGTATGATGTCTTGAATTTGAAAACAGGGCCCAGAAGACTTTTAAGTTGCGATCACACCATCAGCTTGTTTTGTTTTGTTCAAACCATGATGTAAAAGTTTGCTTTGTTGTATTTTTTGTGTTTGGTTCGTTAAAGTTTGCACTGCCTAATTACATGTGAACAAGGGTTTGTATACAAGATCACATGGACTCACAAGTAGCTCGTTTATTGGACAGTTTCCACAAAACTTGGGCGGTGAGCGGGGGCGTCAAAACAAATACAATTCTGGGCTCTTTACATACCTCAAACCTCCACTTCAGTGTTCAGTGAACTGGTTGCCGACCCTTGTTTGGATTCTTTGACAGGAAATTGCATCATACAGGCCACTATCTCTGCACATGCGGTTTAGGGCTGAAAACCTCTTTTACCTCAATGCCCTCGTCTGTTAGGGAGCAGTGCCCCATTATCACTCGGTTTTCAGGGTTTCTTCTCAAATATACTATGGCTCAGGATAAGATTAACTTTCTTCATGATGTTTTGCAATTAAATGGAGTTTAGTTAAAAGGGTAATTATAGAACATTGATGAATTTGAAGACAAGTCCTCACACGCATAATACATAAAACCCTGCTGCTTTTTCATATTCATACATTTTCTATTTTAGTTTATACGCCCTTATTTGTCTTATTGTTATTTTGTTTGTGTTTTTTTCTATATAGATGTGTGATTTTATGTCTACCTACCCTGTTGGAATGTGCCTCGTCCAAAACATTTCATTGTCCAGTATGACTGTAAGTGATGCTGTACATTTGACAATAAAAGACTTGAACTTGAACTTGAACTTGAATCTAATTGGCCAAAATGCTGAGTGGATGCTTTTGCGGGGGATGTCACTTCAAATGCTGCAAACTTGCCAGATTGGAAGGATTTTAGTTTAGATTTTAGTTTTTAGGATTCATAGTTTATTGAGGGGAGACAGTCAAGACTAAGTCCAGTTGTGACGCGACGTCTCCATTAAATAGCTTGAAGCATATATGTATTTATGTAGAGAAATTGTTGAATTCCGATAATAGGGCCCTTTCAACTTGTTGTGGTTTATGGTCTTTGTCACTAACAGATGCAGCCACTGAAGAAGTGCCATCTGTTTCTGCATGCTTGCTGCACTACAGCTGCTCTATTGCTTCGCCTCTGAGAGGAATAGTGCAACAAATCTCACTCTCAGAATAGTTGTTAAGTTGTTCTGCCCTTTCTACCAGTCGAGTACAGTCAATTAACACAAATACAAATGCAATCTTCGCACGCTAACCTATATTTAGAAGAGTTAAACAAACATTACTGCATCGCTATGTCTTCATCAAATAAAACATCTGACACGCAATTGCTAAAAAGTATTTTGTATGTACTCTCAAGATGAAAAGACAAAACAACAGAACCAAGTAGGTGGATTTTCAGGTTTAGATTAATTTAGGATTATCGTGACACACTGTCATTGAGGTTTTGATGTCAGGGTTTAGCTTTTATGTCTGCTGGTGCACATCCACATACCAACCCACACCCACTCTCTCTCACACACACACACACACACACCCACACACACACACACACACACACACACACACACACACACACACACACATACACACACAAACGCAATTCTGGCGCTAAAATGTGGCAGTTACTGGCAAAGGCACCATGCCTGAGAACAATTTATGTTTATTGGGCTGTGTCAAAATAAATACAATATCTGACAATGATAGGAGGAAG
>CABFOQ010024663.1:0-13810 GCA_900660455.1 Gephyroberyx darwinii
TACATTGGTGGTTGTAGTCTGTATGGTTATCACCAACTGGAGCTTATTAGTTTGCTTACCTTTTCATGTACTGCTACATCACTGCCCCATACACCACAAACACACACATATAACCCTGCACTGTCCTCTGTACCCTTGACGGTATAAGCGGAGGTGATTTATGTATTTACAGAGACAGTGAACAATGAAAAACACTTATTAGGTGTCATATTCTTCATTGTACATGATCAAGGTTAAAAGAGGCTTTTTAACATGTGCTGCAGAATAGTAGTGTGTGTGAGTGTGAGTGTGTAGGTCCCCAGAGGCCCAGTGGTTCCCCTTGACTAACTGTGTAATTGATCATAAAATATGCTGAGTGGACGGGTCTGGACAAGAGAGAGGGGACCAGCAGCGTACAGGGGACACTGACTGAGTGGTGGTTTGTGTGAGGGTATGTGTGTGTGTATCACTGGTATGGACTTTGTTATGTTGGGCTTTTTTGCAGAATAGAATTTAGTTTTTGCGTCCAATATGGCAGTGTGTAAGCAGGATGCTGAAGATTCAAAAGATTGTGGTTTAAATCTCAATACCCTGGGTCCCTGGGCCCTGCATGATCTTAACTGCACTGCAACATACTCAACCACCCACCCACACTCACTCACTTTTCATGAGATTCAAATATTACAGATGTTCAATATATCTTAAGACTTTTGAGGATGCACAAGGCATTGTTTCCACCACATGGAAAAAAATCAGGACCATAAGCTCACAAGCATATTCAACACATGTGATGTGTGCAGTACAGCTAAGGGCTGAGACTTGGCCAGTTTGTCTGACTTCCTATGAGCAACCTCAAGGATATCTCAAGGATAGGCATGTGTGAGATCACAGGTGAATGTTTGCACCATACAAAATTTGCAGGAGATTCTGGATATTGAACTGAAGCAGCGTGTAGACACAGCATGGGTGATGATTGTCAGGATACCAGAAAGCCAGATTGGACTGATGGCAGCACCGATGCCTGTAATGCAGCTTTGACACCCAGCAAACATTTTGACATTGAGTAGATGTTGACTACCAGCGTTGAAAACCTGACTGTTTTGTGAAATCGGAACCTAAATATCTGACTGATATCAGTTCAAAAGAGTTTCCAAAGCGGTTTTATTATGAATCTTTATCATGCCATAATATCATGGCATGACGTTGAACCTGCACATCATGTAAACCTAACCTTCCATGGCCATACATGGAAAGCAACACAGAAGGATTAGTAAACTCCGGGGAGTTTGTGTGCATACACACACAAACACACAAACACCCTTCTAACTGTGCATCCCTCCCTAATCCAGTCTGGATGGGGCCTGTAATACAGCGGCTCATCCCTCCCGGTAGACCCCGGTTTGTCTTTTATCTCCCAGGGACTGTTTACCTCCAGTAATTAGGCCATTCATCACCCTAATGGGAACAGCCCCCTCCACTAAATAACTTCTTCTTTCTCCAAGCAAGCCTACAAACCCTGGCACAGGTCTTTGGAGGGGGGCGGGACTCCTCCCAGGCACGGCGCCAAGGGGGGCGGGACACCCAATCTGTCAACCTCCCTTATCAGAGGGCCATTCACGGCCCACAATGCACTGGAGTCGGCTGTTAGGGGAGCTGAGGCCTGATGAAAAATTAATGTGTAATAATGAACAATCATGCAGATGTGCTCAAAACATAATTAATCAATTATGTTCCAGATAGAAGTGTTCTTTTAGAGTGAGTAGAAGCCGCTGGAGTGATCTGATATTGGCATATGGTCTGGGAAAACAGTTATATGGGATATGGGATTGTGCTTGCCCTGAAAGCTTGACAGGTGTGGATGTACCATGCAGGTATGCTGAGTGGATCTTAACACATGGACACACACACACACACACACACACACACACACACACATATTACTTGGATGTAGTGGGTGCTGTGATGATTGGTTGGCTGACTGGCTAACTGACTGACTGGTAGCCCTGTGTTCACCTCCAGGCTCTCAAGCCTTCTTTTAGTGGCCTGTCACTCGCTGATACCAAACAAATATTTATACAACAGATTAAATTATTTTCTTTTCAACCCCACTGCGCTGAAGAGAAATTACTTACCAGGCTGTCAACACCAACCAAGTCTATTTGCAGCAACTGCTTAATCTTACCAGAAAGCTTTTGTAGTAAGGAGAGGTGAATTTCCACAGCCCACAGGTGTAAATAAAGAGGAGTAACTTCAGCAGTGATAATTATGGGCTGAAACAGTAGTAAGCAACCTTTATAATGCTGCTGTGCTAACTGGAGACGCACAAAATTGCAAAAGAAACCTCATTATTACCACTTATTGTGAAGCCTATTATGATTATAAACACAGGAAGACATGGCAAAATATAAAGACCTGCTAACTGAGGACCAAATTGCACTTGAAGTATGCTTGCAGACTGTTTTCAAAAGGATTTATTTGATTTATTTATGAATTTGTTTTTAATGAAATGTGATATAATTTATCTGGCATTGTTTTCTTTTATGTTTGAGCTGAATTTCAAGGCACACTTGATGGCATGCGCAAATACACACAAAGAGGAAGAAAATGCAGGTACTCAAGGTAATTAATGGAAATCCATTCATCAAGCAACCATCCTATAGCCAATTTGCTCATAGCACATCAACAAAGCCAAACAACAATTCCTTTAGCAACTCAGTCATGTACTGTTACAAAGCCACTATCCTTTTTAACATAAAAACATTGATCAGCGGCTAGATTGGTATTCAGTCCAAGCGGCATTGTAGCCTGCTAGGCTACATAAAATGAAAGACAACAGTGGAGAGGCTATGGACAGAGACACAGCAATTTCACTGAACAGCATGTTGCAAGCAGTCGGCGCTGTGCAAATTCAGGTCAAAATCCATCAGTGAGCAGAGGCTGCAGGTTGCAGCTGTCCATTGGGACCAATAGACAGTGCATAGGGCATACAGTTAACATAGTAAGCTATACAATACCAGCCCAGGCCTTTCATTTCTGATACACCTCCACAATGAGAGCCTAAAGCATGAAAAAAATGACATACCACATTAGAAGGCCTTTCCCCTGTTTGTCTTTGAAGCAAACTCTTGGATTAGGTCATTAAAATCCAACTGGCGCATCAAGTAGTAGTCAATGGACGTCAGAGTCAGTTTGTTCAGTCTGTTTTCATGCAGTACCTGCTCCAACATTTGGCTTACTTTTAAAGAAAAGTTGTCAGGTGCGGCATTTTTCTCATGACCTTTGCTATGCTCCGCTCTCATATTTACGTACAGGTTCATGATGAGACTTTCAACAGAACTAGCGCCAACAGAAGGTCCCTCACCAGAGCATATGCATGAGAACAATTCCAAAAGAGAATTTGTGAGAATATCAAATCCCTCGATTAATAGTGAGAAAAGATTTGTATCCATAGCATTGATCGTCATGTCGAGCCTGCTTTGTTGAAACTATGGTTGTATTGTCAATGGCAACACTGTGACAATCACTCAGCAATGTGCATAGTGAGCATTTTAAGGGCAGTGAGAACTATTTGAAAATTTGAAATTCAATAACCAGAAATCATGCAATGTGACATCAGTAAACTGCAAGCGGCATGCTCATGTTTACCATTTTTTTGAACAAGCATCCCTAACCCAAAGTAAGAATGCAAACAAATCCTTCACCCTTACCTTCACCTAATCCTTTACCTGTTTGTGGTGTATGATATGTCATTGATTGCACTGAAACTTTTTGAAGAATGACTTGAGAGACCCTTGGCTCAAGTGGAGGTCTGTGAAACCCCACAATTCCTCATTATTTTCCCCTTTAAGGAGATTGACACACACTTCTCTGCCTCGCAAAGAACAATGGCTATTATGGCGCAGCACTGGATGGGCACCTCAGCTGGAGCCATGGGAAGGGAGGCGAAAGTATATTAATTAACCACAGGTGGGAGCAGTGCTGATGAGAGATCGGTGTGTTAATGGATCCAGCGGTACTGCCTCGCCATTCAATGCCCCACACTTCCATATCGGCACAGGCTGAAGTCCGAAGCCTTGTTTCGTCCACTGGGGAATGAGCAGTGGAGTCAGACTGCCCATCTACCGCTGTGATCACCGCTCACCTTTCCAAGGGCGCCATTGTGTCCCGTTCCTCTTCGTTAAGATAGGCCTTAATGGACTTTTTTTAGTCCTCTGTGCATGCAGAGAGAGATAGAGGGGCTGTGGGAAGATAGAAAAGGGCACATGAAGCTGCGGATGAATGTGTTCCCTTTTCCCTTGTCACCTATACAACAGGTTAGATAGGCTAAAAAGAAGGGCCCTTTCAATGAATAAAGGGTTCTCTTTCAATATTTTCTCTCCCAGAGAGAAATGTGAAAAGGGGGGCGGGGGTTGTTTGTTCCTCTCTTTTCAGAGGTCTTTCTATGGAGTGAAAAGGTGGTGATTTGGTTGAGCAGGATTGATGTCGTGTAGGAGAGAAGGGTTTGTACCTTGATGATTGTCATGTTCTCAGACTTCCAAGTCTTCAGATAAGTGTGAGTGTGAAGAGGTGACAATAGTGAGGGAGAGGCATACAGACATCAAGACGACTGATGGATGTCCTTGTTGTCCAAATTGAGTGTTGTACATGGATGGGTGGAGCTGACTGGCCAACATTTGTTACAACTACTGCTCTGAGAAGTCTGCCATAAAATACAGGGCACCCACATCTTCACAAGATCTAACTAGCAGAGAAGAAGAGAAGAAGAGAGAGAAGAGAAAAATCAAGTCCAGGCCCATGATAACTATAGACCTAATCAATGATCAGTTTATTTGAATGTGATCTCAGCTCTGATCAGCTGCCTTCATCTCTACCATGGAGTAGAGTATAATTAGCAAACATAGCTTTTAACCTATATATATATATTAGATACATACTGTCAAGGAATCTGATGAGGAGGCTACACCATAGCCAGGGAGTAACATGGGGTGGGCATATGGAGACAGGACGTGGGGAAATACGGTTTCGCCATTTGATTTAAACTCAAAATCATAAATCAACTCAGGCCACTCTGCTTGCACTCTGTGCAAAAACACACACACATTGTTCCATCAGTCCCAGGCTGCCATGGGGAAAACCAGCCTACCAGCCTGGCTCCCTCCATCCAGGCAAGGCCTCACCCATACCAGCTCCCGTCTGCCACACAACCATTATAAAAACTATAAGAAATGGTTAAACTTGAAGTTGAAAATAAAGTGTATCACCACACATAGGTGGATAAGTCATTAACCATTCAAAACAAACAAACAGTGTCCGTCAGAGTAGCCTTCATGAATGATGCTTTGGCGACCTCAGGGTGGGGCTGTGAATGTAATTGTGCATGGATATGTGTGTGGAAGAGGAGCGGTTACTACCTGTTGACTTGGGACTGGTGTCATTGCCGATGAGCAATAGCAAGGCTACTACTGCGGAGCAGGAGAGGAAGAGGAACCATCTGGCGCAGGCCCATTTTCTCCTGGAGCGGTGGCCTTCTTGCAGTGGGAGGCATGGATCCACGTTGCTCTCCCTTTGCACCTTTATATGTATGTGTGGTGAGGAGGACCTGGAAGGGGCCGTTCCAACAAGGTTCTAGTGCTGTCTTCTGTTTGAACGGTTTGATGTAGACCCAGTCACCGGGAGCAAGGTTGTGACAGGGACTGTCACTTGGAGTAGGTTGAACAGCTTTCACCTGAGAGTGTATAGAACTGACAACAGCGGTTAGGGCATGACAAAAATATATCACATCCTTCAGCAGACATTTAGCTACTGTCTTGTGTCTGCTTTCCTGTGGGGCCATGCTTCTACCCACTTTGAAAACACTTCAATACATACAAGAGAATATTCACAACCTTCACATTTAGCCATTTGTATTAAGTTTATTTGCAATGCTTCAAAATTTCCATATGGAGGTGGGTGTGCAGACATTTCAGTGAGTTCAGGTTCAGTTCAGGTTTTTCCTGAGTTATACTGCTTACAGATATGACATTTGTTACAATAATCTGCTGCAAAAGAGGTAAAACTTGGAGCAAACCAATCGTGTAACAAAATCTGACACAGAGCAAGCCATGGGAAAAGTGAAGTGGGGACAACCACATGGCCGTTGGTGCTCCTCCACAAACCATTTACATATGTACAACCATGAAGAGAACATAATCTGTACTCAGGCACATCAGCATTTTGTTGTAGCAAAACAACATCATCAGGTGAAGCAAGAGTAGGGTCAGGTTTGGAAACACAAAGTTTTACCTGGCCCTTCCACCACCTGGCTCAGAATGTCATGGCAATCCCTTTAGACACACGGTCAGAGTTGGAGGTATGGGAGGTACTTCAAAGTCAGAACAGATTGCATAACCGGCCATAGACCCATCAGTATAGAAAACTAACTCAAAATGAATGAGGTAATGGAGGTGAGAAAAAAACAGGGCGGGGCTTACTGCATTGAAGGGTCACCTCAGTACAACCATTATGCTCACCATTGCCTTCAGTAGGGAGAAGAGAAGCAGGGTTGAGTACAATACAGCGATGGAGGAAAACATTAGGTTCAGTCGGTGTGTTGGTGTAGCGAGTCTGACGCTCTGTGGTGATGTGTTTGTGTGCCTCTCTGGTGATAAGTGTGTGTACATTGTGAGAAACATGGACACATAATTTACTGTCTAACACTATATCAGCACTTTTGTGGACAGCAAAAGCAGCAGCGGCAACACCTCGCAGACATGGGGAGAAACCTAATTCAACATGATCAAGCTGAGAGCTGAAATATGCAACTGGACGATTTGTGTTTCTGAGTAAGCACAGCTTGGGAAAGCCTAAATGAGCATGTACAAACAGATGGAAAGGCTGTGTGTAACCAGGAAGCCCTAGCACTAGAGCTGTGAGCAGAGCCTGTTTCAGTGACACAAAAGAGTTGTCAGTCTCAACCATCCATGTGAGAGGGTTAGTGCACGTTGACGGTTTTGAAATTTCCAACAAAGGTTTAGCCAGGACTGCATAGTCTTTGGCTTGGGAATATAGAATAGGGGACTCAGTGTAGCCCTGTGGAAGTCTGGTCCGTGTATATTGTTGTCCCTCATAGGAAAAGGCAAACAATAATTTGATGTCAGGGTGCAGTGGAACAGAGAAAAATGCACTACACAAATCAATCACAGTGGAACCAGTGGAGACCTAGGAATCACTATCATTTACTGCTTGCCCCTACCTCTGGAGAACTGGCCTCTCCCTCGACCACCGGAGCCACCTCCTCCATGTGCTGCTCCGACTCTGCGATGGCCTGTAACATAGTGAGACGTTTGTACAGCCATTAGTTTATATTGTCTCTTAAACACTTTCAATTGCTTGAGCATGATGACAGGCACCCGATTTAATTCTGTGAGGGTTTTCTCTTGCCACCCTACGTCCAACATGGCCTTCTCCTTTACTCTAGGTTGCAAACCATCAACATATGCAGCTACTATCATAGCCTCAGGAACAGTGTCAGGATCTGATAAACCACAATTTTCTTTCACATTTTGGTTTAATCTGTGTGCATATTCTGCAGGATCCTCTGTTTACTTTTGCTTCACTTTCAGACCAGTTAGCCTTCTTTGGAATCAGATCCTGTCCTACCAACTCATCTAGCAGCCCCGCAATTTTGGGGCCCTTTGGTCAGTTACACAAAGCTTTTGTTCTAAATAATAGATCTGGTGGGGTTACAGCATCCAGGAGTTGATCTATGTCTATGTCGACAAAGTTTGGAGCATACACTCGTATTGTCATCACTGTGAGAAGTTTATTGCTGCAGCAGGGCCACTCCTTAACCATAAAGGCTAACTCCCTATGAGATCATGGAACATAGGCTGATCTATACCAGGGTAGCGTCTGAGTGGAGCCTGTACCACTGTTTCATTCTTTAATGTCTGTTCTTCTGTCTGGTCTGGTGTTGGGTCTCCTAATCTCTGCCTGCTTACCCCCCTTGTTAGAGCCCATAGGTGCCACAGCTGTCTCCTTGTTCCCTTCTTCCTCTGTGTGTTGTTCATGACCTTCTGGCGGGGACACATCATCAGGAAGGTAATCAGGGAGACTTGACAGGAACATATTGCCAAATATCCTTGTGTTCTGAATCAGAATCTGTGTTGGGTTTAGATTTCTTAATACTCTGATAAACACCTTTTGCTTTTATTCTTTTGTCAGAGCGGCATTTTTTAGCGTTTTCAATTCAAGTTTGCATTTCTTGGACTCCAGTTTGTGTTTTTCGGGTTCCAACATATTTCTCTCACATGAATCCTTACAGAAAGCTACCTGTGACCCTGCATGCTGTCTCCCTGCCTCATCTTCCCACATTCTAAGAGAGTGGAAATGTTTCTGTGGTTTTCTGAGTTTAGAGATATGGCCCTTGAGATTAACCAATCTGGTTCAATCCCAAATTCCATTGTCAGAAAACATCATCCTCTCATCCTCACTTGTCATTTTCACTCATTTTCGGACATTTTAATACTTTCTATACCATAATGATCAAACATATACTTCACCGGACTCCTGAGTCCATTGCCAGCCTTACCCTGGCTGGAACACATGATTCCAGAATTCACCTTCACCTTTCACCTTCACCTTCACCTTCACCTTCACCTTCACCTTCACCTTCACCTTTCACCTTTCACCTTTCACCTTTTACCTTTCACCTCCACCTTTCACTGTGCAAATGTCTAAGGCACCCTAGATTTTTTTAAATATAAATCTGGTCTTACATGTTTATTTTTTTGTTTTCTGCATTAGTGTTTTACATTATTGCTCTTTATAGTATTTTTTTTTTTTTATATTTAGAAACTTTTCATTTCATTATTTTTGAAAGCATCTTCACTTTATGGATTTTTTTTTTTTTTTTTTACATGTGCCTTAGACTTATGCACACATACAGTACATAGGTAACAGAATTAATTATATATGGTATGATAAACAAAGGGGCACATAAATGTACATACAACTTTTATGTCCTTTTATTAATTAGATACCTCCCAGTTAAGAACAGACTTTTAGTTTGAACTAATGAATGCAGCACAGTGGTAAAACACTGAAGATAATGGTTGCTCAATCCCAAGAGCAGAGAGCCACCATCGGATGCTGCTTGTGTATTCAGGGAAGGGTCAGTCTCATTATTCAAACCCTTGTATGGCACAATCATGAATTAGACAGCTCATTAGCCGACAGCGGGGTGATGGGCGATCTCATTTGAAGTGCATGTGCCTTCCCTGGCTTCAACACTGATGAGGCTGTCACTGCACGAGGAAGGTGCATCTCGGCAGGTCAAATTCAGAAGTCATTTTACTGCTCATCTTTGCAGATATTGCAAAGACATGGGAATGAAACTTGCTTTCATACACCTGATCCTGACATTTATTACTATCACTACAACTTTAGAATGGTCTGTTTGAGGTAAAATCAGTGTCATCTTTTAAATTGCTTCTTAAAACTCAGTTTTATAGATAGCTTTTGTGTAATAATCTTTTATTAATTGTTTTTTACCTTGCTTCCATTGCTTTTGCTGTCCACTAAATGACTTGAAGCGTATTCTATGATTGCATGCATTGTAAGTTACTGTTACTTAATGCACTCATTGTTCTTTTTCTGTGCACACATACACACACACACACACACACACACTGAGGTACTCACACAATTTTAGTCTCTCTCTCTCTCTCTCTCTCTCCTTTCTCTGTGCTCCTGCAGTAGATGTTTGTGGACCTCCCAATCACATTGCTTTGTGCATTGTCTCTCAATTGCCGCATCTGTCTGAAGGGCAAAACATTTAATATTTGAGTGGCGTGGTGTGCAAGGGGCATAGCGAGGACCTTTTTACTACATAATGGAGAGAGAGAGTGAGTAGAGAGAGTAAGAGAGAGAACAATGGAAACTCCCTTTCATGGTGACTGAGATTTACTCTTCCTTTTTACCCTTTCCAATGCAAAAGACAAGTTGTTTTTTCTCTGGGTCTCTCTCACACACACAAACACACACACACACACACAGGAACATCACAAGGACAAAATGCACAGTGATCTGAGCTGTGAGTATCCATTATGTTACAAGAGGGAGGAAATGATTGATGCACATATGAATTAAAGTTCAGTTGAAGGACGCAGCTCTCCGTTATGGGTGCTATTCATCAATTAGGCCCTGAAACACCCCCTTCCACAGAGAAAAAGGGAGCAGAGTTTCCTTCCTTACTAATGTATTTTCCTCTAGCTGGACCCGGCAAAACACATTGTCTACTTTTAATTTGAGGCAGAAAGGGCAGTCCACCCTCTTGCAATAGTTTTTGGTTTGCAGGGGGATTGGAGAGACAGGAAATATATTATGAGGAAGAGGTTGGTAGCATATTAATAGGAATCTGAACCTCCACAGAGTGTGATTTTCCAGAGCAAATATACAGTGGCGGCTGGTGCTAGTCTCCCCAGGTGGGGCAGTGCCAATTATAACCACCCAAGGGTTTAAATACAGTCACTTCAATATATACAAAGTAATAAAACAAATTTGAAAAATTCATTCATTTCTGTGCAAGCATTATATTTGGCGCAAAATGTGTCAAAATTAGGCACAAGTTTAAGTGAAGTCTTTCTTTTCCAGGTCAAATTCTCAAAGATTTAGTGTGCAAAAGGTGCAATCAAAAAGTTTTCCATGAAGAACTGGTGCAGTGCCACTGTACCTTTGCAGTTCTTGAACTCATCATTGCTCTAAATGAGAGAGTTCAGTTTTCAGCTTATTCTCGTTTAAAATTCTTGCTTATTCTCCATGGTGTCCATGCTGCACCAGGGAACTGTCTATGCTGCTGAACATCTCTCCCTGTAGCAGAGTGGCACTAGTGAAGTGTTTGGTTAATGAGAATCACTCCTTAGTGTCAGGATGGAATCAGATACCTGAAGAAATGAAGGCAACAGTTTTATGAGTATCTATCTAGCAACATATCCAAATACACTGTTATTACAGTCTATTATAATCAGTAGTGTGCAACAATACAAGAGGATATGACACAAGTGTAGAAGTGGGTGTCAAAAGACTGAATATCAGTTTAGCCTTTTTAACAAATTTGAAAAAGATACCTGAGAGCATGTAAGCTAGCTAACAGAAAACCACTACAAATACATGACAATAGTGCAGCAATAGATGACCAAAGGTATTTCACTGACCTGCAGTTCACTGATCCTTCACTGCAACTGATATCAATGTGGAATTTCCATGGTCCCCATCTGTAATCATAATGCTACTACAATAAATTATCACCATTAGCAAAACTACATTTAGATTATCATGTAGTAGGCCAATGAGTCTAGCTCACTTTTCTGCTGAACAATACAGCCACAACCACCACAAAACAATGTATTAAGCTAACAGTACTCATTGGCCTACTACTCACCACTGTAGCATCCACTGGTGTTCACCTGTAGTGATGTCCGATTTGCGAACAAATCTTTCAAAAATAACCATTAAGTGACTGAATCAATTCAGCAGCGGTTACTAAGGAAGACAACATGCTTCTTTAGTAACTGATCCTGCCTTGCGAATAACTCCAAAGCTGGCTATTATCGATAAACTAGTCATAATCACTCATAAATTCTCAAACTCACTCACTCACCATGTTCCAGCATGCTATGTGTCTGTGTGTGTCTGAGCCGGGTGCTGCTGAATCAAGTGAACCGATGAGCCGAAGAACCGACTGAGTCGTTCAGTTACTTGAACATACCTGCCAACACTCCCGTTTTCCCGGGTTTCTCCTGTATTTCAAGGCCATCTCCCATGTCCTCCTGTTTTGTTGTTTCTCCTGGAAAACTCCCGTAATTCCCGCTGTTGTCAAAATGTCGGGGCAGGACGGCGTTCCACCTAAAAAAAAAACAAATTCACCTGCAAATTTAAGCAGAGTTGGACTGAACAGTTTCCATTTATATCTGCTAGTCACCAGGATAGTGGCCGTGCCTTTTGCAAAGTATGTAGGGTTGATTTTAATATAGGGCACGGTAGGAAAAATGACGTGAGCCAATATATCAGCTCCCAATGGCACAAGTGCGCCGTTGAGGCACAGAAGTCTAAGAAAGAGGAAGAAAGCCACACATGGATACTCATACTCACTTATACACACATACTTACAAGCATACAACAACAGCAACACACACATAAACTCAAAAGCAAATGCATACATAGACACACTTATTAATATTATGTTCATGAAATAATAAATGTTAATATAAATTGATATGTTTCTTTTAAACTGCAGTGTTTCTGTGATAAATGATGATTGATGTTTTGTCATAACACAAATAAAAATACAAATATAAGTAAATCTGGTTATTGTTTATTTATTATTCCCAAAAAAACTCCCGTATTTTGAAACCTAAATGTTGGCAGGTATGCTTGAATCAAGTGAACTGATGAACCCATGAACCCACGGACGATGAACGATGAACGAGAGACTCAACTTCTGCGTACCCGGATCAAGGAGCCATACTGAATCGTGAACAAGGCCAATGTAATAATTTAGCAATCTACACACATTGACAACACAGTTTTTGTAATGGTTATGTTGTTTAATAAATTAACTGGTCCAAAAGTTATTGGGTAAATAACCCCAAATAAACATTTATCATTGTTCAACAAAACTCAATTAGCAAAAGAAAGCCAAGACACATTAAATAAAATGAAATAAATGGCAATACTGTGTACTGCATGTATACTAATGTACTGGATGTATAGTAGTACACTGACATACTAGTGGAAAACTTTTATTTAGTTTTGTGATTTGTATGAAGACACAAATCATGGCGGTTTGCAGAGTAGACCTACCGTTATTCATTAACGTTACTCATGCATCACTAAGATGTTCAACTAATCCACTAAGCAAATGATTCTATAAACATTATTATGGTCATTAACCTGAAGGTTATTTGGTGTTGTATATGCTATTTGTTTTTACATGGTTGAGGTATACGTGGTTCTTTGCATGTCATGTTGTGGCAGTTTTTTTATTGGTGAATCATGATGAATCGATTCAGAATCGATTCATACATGAAACATGCATCCAAGTCATTGTATGATCCAAAAAGACAATAGAATAACAATAGAATTCTCCATATGTATCAAGAGAGAGCAGAAACAAGTCAGTTGAAGGGTAGATATGTGACAAGACAGAGGTTCCCAAACTTGGCCTTGTTTGATTTTTTCAAATTGGTTAAGCATGTTTGGATCTATGGACCTGCCAGTAACAGCAGACAACGTTTCAAATGTTTTCTGGTACTCTTAACACCCTTTTATACCCTTGGTGTTGTTGCTTCTCTGATGCTTCTAATGGCAGAAAAACTCTTTGGCACTTTTGCACCGAAAAGTAATAAAGCTTCCTTGACATTTCCACAGCTTTACCTTTGTGGAGTCTACAGTACATTGTTTTGGAGGGAGATAATCCGTGACACAGGGATTTGATCAGGTACTTCTTTGTGCTGCTGCAATCTAAGGCCTCTGCTATGAAGATATCAGCGAGTGTCCTCCTTGGGCGATGTTGAGTGCCTGGGAGAGTGCCTGGCCGTGACTTTGTGTGCACAGGAAGGGATTATCACGGAACGAAACAGAGGGGAGGAGAAGGAAGAGAGAAATAAATAAAGAGAGGTAAGATAATGACTACCTCTCATATTTTCAGACAAACATATTCATGAGCCCAGCAAAAAAGGACAAAACCCAAGACATAAATCTTCTTCGGGAACAGAATCAACAAAGTGCTCTGGGCAGTTGGGCAAGGAAGCTGTGGCATCAGAAGTAAACGGTACTGGAATGAAAGTTTGCA